>ML786991.1:977104-1024771 GCA_009831015.1 Picea engelmannii | reverse complement strand
CCATAATGGGGACGTCCTGTAACGAATTAAAAGCACGTCGATTCGCCGAATGAATTGTCAGAAAACTGATCGCGTCTGCCATAAGTTGCACGACCATTCAAAGATCGCAGCTCCGTGTTGTCAGAAGCCATGCAGACGCAAAGACTTCAATGCGTTTCTTGGTTCCGCCGTTTTTGTAATTTTGAGTATATGTAGGCATTTTCTCCATTTTTGTATGGATCGATGGTAGAGCTAAGCTCCCGACTGTAAAGTTTCAGCAAAGACTCTGGTTTCCTGGTTATGCCTCTGTGTTTGAGATTTCTTGGTTTATAACAAACATTCCTCTTTCTTTTCCGTATTTGTTTCATCTTATGCCGGAGGATTCCCAGTAGTGCAGCTTGTTGCAATAAAGGATTTGTTGTGGCGTTGTCGTGCCCTCTGGTTTTCTGTATTTGAATGTAAAAGGATTTTGCGTTCGGATGCATTTCTTCTTTAATCTGTTGCATACCGGATGTCTGTAATAGATCATTGCGCTCTTTTTGCGTAAATCTTCCACCTACTCGCCTTTACTACGACTCACTATTTGGAGTTTATCAGGACCTCACTCTTTCATGCATGCCCGGTCTGGTTTCCGAGTTGATACGACGCTGTTTTGAGTTTCCCTCCATTTGATCACCCTTTAAAACAAACCGTGACATTAAATCTGATGGGATTCGGGCTCTGCTCCTGCTAGCAATCCAGGAGTGACTTTCGAACGCCAACATTTCTGGCGCCGTTGCCGGGGACGAAGTTGAAGATTTTCCCTGGGCAGAACGACAACGACTAACTGATTTCTGAAGGTGCATCAGATTTCAGAACTTGTAGATTGCTACTGTGCACCTGGCGACTCCACTGTAACGACTCTGCTGGGGAGAACCTGTTATATCATCCGTGGCTTCGAGAGGCAGACATACGAGGTCAAATCCACATTTGCCTTTGGCCACTCCGGAAGCAGACTTGGAAGTTGTGCGCAGAAACGGAAAGAGAGCAGCAAAAGAAGTTTATGTCGATAAAAAAGGTAATACGCCCTCCCCTTCTGTAAGAACTCCATTTTCAGATTCTCGGTTTCCTAGTCGCCCTTCCTCTGAAGTTTCCCGTTCCCTGGACTTTGGGAGTGTTCCTGCTGAGTTCTCCCCTCCTAGTCTAGCATCAGAGGGAGAAATCCTTGTCACTCCCCTCTCAGGAGGTTTCACTACTCCTCCTTTGACTACTACTGCTCCACAGAGAGAACCACGTGCACACTCAGGTCCCTTAGAATTCTCTCTGTTTTCCCCGTCCTCTCCCGTAAGGACCTATTTTTCCTCCTCACCTGTTGGTAATCCTTCTCCTTCGAGTTCCCCTCTGTTCAATATCCCTATGGATGGTGTTAAGCCCCCTCCGAATAGAATGGATGCCATAGTCGCTGCTAGATATGCTCCTTTGATCCTTCCTCAGCCTTTGAACCCTCTCCCTGCTGGAGATTATTTGAAGTATATGCCCAAGTTCAGTGGTGAGGGAGATGTGACTGCTGAAGAACACTTCGCCGCCTTCTACAGCTATGCAGATAACTTGAATATTGAAAATGAAGATGTCTGGATGAGAATCTTCGTCCAGAGCCTAGACGGTGAAGTCAGGAAATGGTTCAGAGGGTTGGCCCCTGGATCTATTGCTGGGATTGAGGCTCTGGACAATGCTTTCCTGAGACAATGGGGGGATAGAAAAGATTACATATATTACATGACTGAGTTTGGGTCCCTGAAGAAGCAGGAAGGAGAGTCTGTCTCTGACTTCTCCAAAAGATTCAATAAAATGTATAACAAGATTCCTACAGAGATAAAGCCCTCTGAAGCTTCTGCTCAAATCTCATATGCAGGCGCATTTGACCCTGATTTTTGTCTCGTGTTAAGAGAAAGGAGAGCCACTTCTTTAGCACAGATGCAAGATGCAACCATAGAAGTGGAATCTAATATGTTAGCTGCAGACAGACTGAGGAACCAGGTTGACACAAACAGAAGGAAAGGCAAGTCGGAAGCCTCGATTTCTAGCCCCAACACCTCCGGCCTATCCGTTCCCGACCCTCAAGTGAATGACTTGACCCAGCTGTTGAACGTGCTGAAAGAAGAAATGGAAAGACTAAAGACGGAGAGAAAACAGATGAGCAGAGGCCCTCCGAGCACTGAGAACAGAGGAGGTTTCAGAAGACCAAACAATTTTACTCCTCCAACCATGCATAAAGAGAAGGACAGAGACAGGGATGACCAAAGGATCCAGGCCCCCTTCCAGAACAATTTCGTGGCTAATGAAGAAGGAAGGCAGCCAGATGAGCCTGAGCCTGAAGTCCACTCTGTAGAAGTTACTCCCTCTTTCCCCCACCTTACCAAATCAGCATATGAGGAGTCTTTTATGGATGGTCGGCTCAATGAACTCAGCAAAATAGACAAAGCCGGTGGTGGACGAGGCAGGTATAACCTGAGGTCAGATAAGCAGAAGGCAGCACCGGATGCCCCTGAGTCATCCGCTAGAACCCAGAAGCCTGCCAATGAAGTACCAGACAGCAATAAAGGTAAGAAGGCCCAATCTCTCTCCCCCATCATTCAAATTCATGCTCCTGAGATTAGATAAATTCCAAAGCTCCCATCTTCCTTTAATTTTGAGCATGAAATCCAAAAGATCAGAATTCCCGTGCCCCTCACTGAGCTAATCAAACATGGGGAATTCAAAAAATGCCTCTCCGACCTGTTGAAATCTGAAGCCTCTGGCCCTTTCACAGACTGCATAAACCTCCAAGATGAAAGGCCTACAGTGGTCCTAGGTCCTATGGTAGAAGACAGAGATGACTCATCCCCTCCCTTCTACACCTCCCTGAATATACACGACAAGGTGCTGCATAATTGTTTAATGGATTCAGGAGCCTCCCATAACCTCATGCCTAAAGCCGTCATGGAAGAATTAGGATTAGAAGTCACCAGATCTTATCATGACCTCTATTCCTTTGACTCCAGAAGGGTACAGTGTTTGGGAGTCATCAAGGACCTGGTAGTTTCCCTGTTTCAGCTACCCATGAAAAGTATGATCATGGATATAGTGGTAGCTGATGCTCCCCCCAAGTTTGGCATGTTGTTGTCAAGGTCGTGGATCAAGAGACTTGGAGGGACGTTACAGATGGATCTCACGTATGCCACCATTCCAGTCTTTGGGGGGGAACATAGGAGATTGTACAGAGAGGCCCAGCTAGCCTACATTGTCAGTGATGAAGCGAACCCCACTAATCACCCCATTTATGCCTTGGACACTGACTTAGGATCTAGCTTGCTGCAGTTCACTGATGAACCAGAGACCCCTTTGCAGATCAGAAAGCAGCTCAGTCTTGACCAGGGGATGTCCCCTCCAACAACCTTTGTGTGGAATATGTTCTTTGACGGAGCTTCTTCCAGTATAGGCGCAGGTGCCGGAGTGGTATTCAAATCTCCTTCTCAGGAGACCATAGCACTGTCATACAAGCTGGAATTTGAAGTCACCAATAATGTGGCAGAATATGAGGCCCTGGTTCTAGGGTTAAGGGCTGCCAAAGAAATGGGAATCAGGGAGATAGCTGTGTTCGGGGATGCGGAACTAGTTATCCAACAGGTAAAAAGCGCCTATCAGGCCAGGCACCCTCGCCTCAAAAATTACAGGAACGAAGTCTGGGACTTAATTGATAATTTCTTCCTAACTTTCAACATCTCTTTTATTCCGCGAGAAGAAAATACTCCAGCTGACTTCCAAGCCTTCTCAGCTAGTCTGTTCGAAGCTCCTGCGCTGCCCACTGATAGATCACAGGTGGAAATAAGATACAGACCCTCTGTACTAGACAATGTCAAACATTGGAGGGTATTTGAAGATGATCAGGAGATTGAGAAATTCCTCCAATCCATCGATGATTTCTCTGCATCGCGTATAGATGAGGACCAGGACCCTGAAGAGGAACCCGAACACCACCCTGAGGGTTTGTTGAATAAAGTTGCCGACCATCAGATCATCCAACTGCCGAGCAATCATATACCACGGGGTCTGATCCCACTAGAAAGATTGTTCAATGGGAACGATGTGCCTGTAAAGGGCAAAATTTTGGGTGATGATACTAACGCGAATGAATACAACATAGGCACACCATAGGATCCCAAGTGTGTCAAGCTATCGAGGAGCTTGACTGAAGAGCAGAGGATCAGATATACTAAGTTGCTAAGGGAGTTTGCTGACGTGTTCGCATGGACTTACGAAGATCTCAAGACATACGACACATCAGTCATTGAGCACAAGATCCCACTAAAGGAGGATGTTAGGCCTTTCAAGCAGAAGCTGAGACAGATAAATCCAACACTACTACCGGTCATGGAAAGAGAGGTGAGAAAGCTGCTGGATGCCCAAATCATAGTCCCCTTGAGGTACTCCAGCTGGGTAGCCAATTTGGTCCCAGTAAGGAAGAAGAGCGGAGAGATCAGACTCTGTGTCGATTTCAGGAACCTGAACAGGAGTTCAAGGAAGGAAAACTACCCCCTGCCCAACATGGAACACATATTGCAGAGGGTCACTGGTGCATCAAGGATATCTATTATTGATGGATTTTCTGGCTATAATCAGATATCAGTCATGCCTGAAGACAGAGAAAAGACGGCCTTCACCACTCCCTGGGGCACATTCATGTATGCCAAGATGCCCTTCGGGCTGATGAATGCAGGAGCAATGTTTCAACGAGCAATGGACATAGCATTCATCGGGGAAAAGGATAAGTTTGTGGTAATATACCTAGATGACATAACAGTCTTCTCTAAGACTGACGTAGAGCACCGTTGCCACTTGAAGAAGGTTTTCCAGAAATGTCGCAGGTTCAGCCTTTCCTTGAATCCTAAAAAATCATTGTTTGCTATGCAGGAGGGGAAACTATTAGGCCATATTGTCTCAGCAGGGGGAGTAAGAATCGATCCTGACAGGGTGGAAGCAATTCAAGCCCTGCCCCTTCCCAGATCTAAAAAGGAGGTCCAAGCATTTTTTGGAAGGATTAATTTTCTGAGAAGGTTTGTCTCGAATTTTGTTGAACTGGTAAAACATATCACAGCCATGCTCAGGAAGGGCCATGAAATAAAATGGACTGTTGAACCCAAGAAGTCTTTTGACCAAATTAAGAAAGCATTGACTGAAGCTCCTATGCTAGTCAGCCCCAATTATTCTAAAGACTTCATGATATTTTCTTTTGCTTCCTTTGACACAGTGGCAGCTGTCCTGTTGCAGAAAAACAATTAGGGACAAGAGCAGCCTATTGCCTTCTTTAGTAAGGCGCTGAGAGATGCAGAGCTCTGATATGAGATCATGGAGAAGCAGGCTTATGCCTTAGTGAAAGCTCTCAAAGCCTTCAGGGTCTATGTCTTGCACTCAAAGATTGTTGCATATGTTCCTTCAACCTCTGTGAAGGACATCCTTATACAGCCTGACGTAGATGGGAAAAGGAGCAAATGGATCGCCAAGATCCTAGAATTTGACCTGGATATCAAGCCCACTAAGCTGATAAAGGGGAAAGGATTGGCCAAGCTCCTGGACGAATCCAATTATAAAGCCTTGGAAATCAATTCGATCCATGAACAAGCTGAATCATCCGACAGAGGTTCCCAAGGCACTGTGCCATTAGCAGCATGCCCCTGGTACAAAGATATCTTATATTTCCTGCAGGAGTTGAGGCCCCCTGATGAGATGGAAAGGGGCAAGGCGAGAGCTTTAAAGTTCAAAGCGATCAAGTACTGTCTTATTGGCCGATCCCTCTATTGGAGAGACCCTCAGGGGATATTATTGCTATGTCTGGACCCACAGTAGGCCCAGAAGGTTACGAACGATTTTCATAGTGGTCTCTGTGGGGGCCATTATTTTTGGAAAACCACTGCTCACAAGATCCTCAGGGATGGGTATTACTGGCCCACCTTGTTCCACGATGTCTGCAGGGAAATCAGAGCTTGCATTAAATGTCAGAAATTTTCAGGGAAGCAGCAGCTCAAATCCCTGCCGCTGAAGCCTGTGGTGGTCTCAGCTCCCTTTCAGCAGTGGGGTATGGATTTCATTGGGGAAATTCATCCTCCCTCAAGTGGTCAGCACCGATGGATTTTAACAGCAACCAATTACTTTACTAAATGGATAGAAGTTGTTCCTACCAGGAGCGCTTCTTACAAAGTAATCATCAGCTTCCTGGAGGACATCATTGCTAGGTTTGGATGCCCCAGCAAAATCGTCACTGACAACGCTTCCCCATTTCGGTCAGAGCCTCTGATCAAATTTTGTGAACAGTTTGGAATTTCACTGATCCACTCCACTCCATACTATCCTCAGGGGAACGGACTGGCAGAGTCCTCTAATAAAAGTTTAATCAAGATTATCAAGAAGTTATTGGAGGATAATAAGAGGGCCTGGGACTCAAAACTCAAATTTGCACTTTGGGCCGATCGGGTGACAATGAAGAAATCCCTGGGTCTCTCACCCTTCCAGCTTGTCTATGGGATCGAAGCAGTCTTCCCTACTCAGCTTGCCTTGCCTGTGGCCAACCTCCTCCAAGATTATGAAGGGGAACCTAACCATGTACTAAGGAGAATTCATCAGATGGTGGAGGTGCATCAGGTCAGAGAACAGGTCTTGGACAGAGCTTTCCATCGTCAGCAGAAGATCAAGCAGGCCTTTGACAAAAGAAACAAGAAGAAAGAGTTTGAGCAAGGTGATCTAGTGCTCAAGTGGGATGCACCCAGGCAAGAAAAGGGAAAACACAGTAAATTTGACACCCTCTGGTTCAGGCCTTTCAAGATCCTTGAAGCATTTTTCAATAACACTTACAGGTTACAGGATCTGGAAGGCAATGAAGTTTTCAATGGCCCAGTCAATGGGCACTTCTTAAAAAAGTGTTTTATGTGAGCTGCAGTCGGCTCGTTTTGTTAATTTTTGTAAATATTGTTTTGTGTTGTTGTTTTCCTTTTTTGACTAATAAATGACTCCACAGCCCAACAGAAAAGGCACTGAGTCTGCAAAAGAGTTCTTAGAGCATCACAGGGATGACTCTATCCCCCATGGAGCCAAATGTTAGCGATATTTCTTGCTTAGGGGGTTTAGATATCAAAGAATGGGTTAAAACCCACTTGTCCAAAGTTTCGGGCGATGATGCGCCCAGGGTAAACAGTAAACAAGACCGGGCGGTCCAGATTTGCACACCCAGATCAACGGTGCACAGCAAAAGTCGGACCCCCCTTGCCTTCCGATCTTTAAGCGAGGGGGGGGGGGTCCGAGTTCGAGGGTGCAACTCTCCGACGGCCCCGATGCGTGCGCCCGGATCAACGGCGGTAAAGATCAAGTCAGACCCCCCCTGCCTTTCTACCTTTAAGCTGAGGGGGGGGGTCCGAGCTCCCATGTGCAACTCTCTAGCGGTCCAAATTTGCGCGCCCAGATCAACGGCGCTCATTCTGCCCCGCATTCCCCAAACTGCAATGCAATTAACCGACTTGGGTCCCCCCTTTCTATCATATCATTCTTCCGTCCGCTTCTCCCCAGTCGCCGCGTTCCATCCATTCATTCCTCCTATTAGCCCGTGTGGTCCCCCTTTCTCTCCACCCTCCACTCGTTTCCTGCCACGCATCTCCTTTCCACATCAGCTCCTCGCCTAAAGGTAGTTTCCTCCTGGATGCCCTCCTACGTGGCCCATCTTCTGTCGCTCCTCTCTATTATCACTCTCACTCCTCTCCACCTCTTCCACGTGCCCCTCAATGCTATCGCTCCTTCCATACCCCATGTCCATCCCTTAAGCTGTTCAGTTGTTCCAGATGGCAGCCCGTGAGGTCTTCCCTAAGCCCAAGATGCTGAGTTGGCCAAACCCTCTCCAATCCCAAGAAGCAGTTATTGAAGCAGTTGGTGGTGGTTAGACATCGTCTTCGCCATAATGGGGACGTCTTGTAACGAATTAAAAGCACGTCGATTCGCCGAATGAATTGTCAGAAAACTGATCGCGTCTACCATAAGTTGCACGACCATTCAAAGATCACATCTCCGTGTTGTCAGAAGCCATGCAGACGCAAAGCCTTCAATGCGTTTCTTGGTTCCGCCGCTGTTGTAATTTTGAGTATATGTAGGCATTTTCGCCATTTTTGTATGGATCGATGGTAGAGCTAAGCTCCCGACTGTAAAGTTTCAGCAAAGACTCTGGTTTCCTGGTTATGCCTCTGTGTTTGAGATTTCTTGGTTTATAACAAACAGTTCTCTTTCTTTTCCGTCTTTGTTTCATCTTATGCCGGAGGATTCACAGTAGTGCAGCTTGTTGCAATAAAGGATTTGTTGTGGCGTTGTCGTGCCCTCTGGTTTTCTGTATTTGAATGTAAAAGGATTTTGCGTTCGGATGCATTTCTTCTTTAATCTGTTGCATACCGAATGTCTGTAATAGATCATTGCGCTCTTCTTGCGTAAATATTCCACCTACTCGCCTTTACTACGACTCACTGTTTGGAGTTTATCAGGACCTCACTCTTTCATGCATGCCCGGTGTGGTTTCCGAGTTGATACGACGCTGTTTTGAGTTTCCCTCCATTTGATCACCCTTTAAAACAAACCGTGACATTAAATCTGATGGGCTTCGGGCTCTGCACCTGCTAGAAATCCAGGAGTGACTTCCAAACGCCAACACCAGGTAAGTATGGATGGTGCAATTTAGGGTTATAACAGGAGCCCAAGTGAGTTTGACCAACGTCTATTCCAGGTATAGTGAGACTTCCCTTTACCATCACCTTGTGTGAGACCCTAAATATTGTGGCTACTAAGGTCACCAACTCGTAGTCATCCCCTGGGGGGGTACAATCGACAATTCAGTCAGAAAGTATGGGCAAGATAACAAGTCTGAAATCAACTTGAAAGGCTTCCACTCAACATTGTGGGTATACCTTCAAGTGACTCCCAATATACGATCTGACCACTAAAAACAGTTGAACCACGGAGGGATAATCTCTGTAATTCACTCGAATGTGACCTCGTGCGTAAACCCTGTGTGAGAGGGGGATCCTAGAAAGCCTATATGACAACTGGATTTCACTCTCCCTACCGCAAGATACTAAGTTTGTTTGATAGCTTTGGAAAGTTATCCTTTCAACCTATTCCAAAGCCCTACACCTTAAACTAATGTAGGTTTGCTAAGAAAGATGTAAAAATTCTGATAAATTTTAGTTAAGCGTTGATTTTAGTGGTTGTTGTTTACTCAAAGGGTGTATGAAAGTTAAACTGATGGAATGATGACTCAAATCTCAAAAAATTCATAAAAGATGATAAGCAATCGTTTCTTTTCAATGAATGCCTATTTAAGGGAGAGACAGAAAGAGTTGTTTTCACTATCAAACACTAATAAGGAATGTCCTCAATCAATTTGTTCTCAATATAATCCGATGTAATGCTAAAACATTTCAGAAAAGCCTTCTAATATGCAAACCAATCACTAATATGTACTTTTTTCATTTGTATGCGAATGATGATTAATTCAATGAAAAAATTCTCCTGCCAACTACCCTTTCAGATCAAGGAGATTTGGACAAGCATAAGCAGACTTCACATAAACAAAACACCCTTTTTGCGATCAAACAAGAGAAAGAAAACCAAAAATGTAAAAGGAAGGAGAAAGATATTGGACAATATGACCTCAAAGAACCAAATGAGAAGATTCACAGACTTCTGATGTCCTTCACTAGAGTTTCTGCTCAGTTAGACAAGAGAGAAGAAAGCAATGGATTGATTCCAAGCTCTCAATAGGAGAAAAAACTAAAAATAAGGAAGAAGGTCACAAAATATGAACAAAAAAGTTCTTACTTCTCAGAAAGCAGAGGGTCAAATGTCATGAGGAAAATATATTGAAGCATCAAGAAGCTGAGCAACGACAAAAACATAGACTGAATTGTAGAAAACACAATTCTGGAAGGTATTTTTGCAAAGGAGAGGTTGGCGCTCTGGTGTAAGGGTCACCAGAGCATTGTAAAGCTCTGTCTAAGACCTTTAGGGAGTGTTGGTGCTAGGATAACATGGGCACAGGGGTGTCAGGCTTCAAAAACTCAGAAAATTGTCAAAAAGGCCAAAACTTCAGTCAAATTTTTGTCAATCAAGATGCATGTGATGGATTAAGGATTCAATTAGCAAGTGAAATCATACATATGGGGTGAATAAGGCCTAAAATAACAAAGGGTAGGACAAGGTCTATGAGGCAAACCAAAAAGTAAAAGTTTTGATTCGATCCCCAGTGGAGTCGCCAATTTCTATTGAAGGAAAATCTCCTTGTGGACAGGTAGATCTCCTCTTGAGAGCTAGAATCTTAACTCTAAGACAAAAGATGCTTATCATGGACACTAACTTCTTTTTAGATCTAGAAAAACTAATGTGTGAGGAGGAAGGAAGAAGAGGAGTACCTTTTTACCAATGTTTGTCCCTGCACGTTCCGAGTTGAGCTCCAATCTTGAACTCCCCGATAAGCCCTGTAGACAAACAAAGATACAACCAACTTCCTACTCTATCAAGATTAGTTCAAAATAGATCTATCTACTAGAGACAAATTCATGTGAGATCAAACACAAATTAGAAAGAAACATGCCAAGCATATTATATTAATGAGGACAAAGCATTACTTACAGCCATGAATGGGATGCAGTAGCTTCATCAAGTTTTCCTTGTCCAACCCTTGCTCAAAAGCTCCACAATCATAATGACAACAACTTCACTGATTATTCTCCTCCACTGTATTTTTCCTATGAGATCATAGGTTTCATATCTTCAATCTTTTCCATCCTTTTCACCATAAGAAAGCCTGCTTATATAGGCTTGGAGAGGCTCAACCACTTGAGATATCTTTGGGGTAAGTTGATGATTTTCCTCCTTCAATTAGGGATCTTCCCTAAGATCATGGCTAGAATAAGGATTTGAATCCAATTGCCTTCAAAGATTGAAGGGATTTTTCCCTCATTCTTCTCAACAAACCAATTGTTGCCAAGAATAGGTAGCGCTCCTCCAAAATGGCAGTCTGAGTGTTATAACGCTCCCTAGTAATGTATAGGGGGGAGACAGCACTCCTAATAGCAGAAACGCTCCTCAAAAATGGCAGACAGAGTGTTATAATTCTCCCAAATAGTCTATAGGGGAGCGCCAGCACTCCTGACAGAGGTAGAGGGGAGTGCTCTCCTCTAAAAACTCAATTTCAGTGGTTCTTTCAAATGGCAAGAGGTTCATAAACCCAATTAACCATTCCCCTTCTTCCAAATCAAATGTTTGAGGTGTTTCAAGTGTCTTTCTAATGTCATTATAGGTATGACATAGGCACTATGGCCAGTATGCTTTTCTTGACACTTGCGACACTTGTGAGCAAAATGCGACACTTGTAACACTTGTAATGAAGACACTTGCGACACTATCGAAGTGAGTAATTTTGATGTGTAACAAATGGATTGTTGAGCAGAGAAGGGACACACTTCCTAGGGTGGGACAAGCATGCGGGGCATGAGGGAATGTAGGATGGTTTCTAGAGTTGGCATGTAAATTTGAGAATTGCTTCTGATTGACAGACCTTAAACTAACTTAGAACTTCTTTTTCCTAGGTAGAGTTTAGCCCCAGCTCGGGGTTGAACCACTACTGAGATTATCAGAAATGTGTTCTATGGTTGGGAGGAACATGGAAGGTCTACATGCAGTTGGTGTTTATTTCATGAGATAAGTGTCTATCATGTGCTTATTTCAATTACTGCGTGTGTAATTATGATTTTTCTATTATGGAATCTTTGTTATTAATTCTATGTATTAATTGTTTTTGTTGTGTGTTGTTTTTAATCTACATAACTCTATTCATATATAGAGAATATATTTAATTAAATGGTATCAAAGGATATTTTTTGAGTTTATGGTGATGGGGATATTACAGAGCATGTCAGTAAATTTAATGGTATCAGAGCGGTCATTGGGAGAGTTTTGTGTGGCATGGCCCAACCTGGGTGGCTGGGGACATTACAAAAATCCTCTAGTGTATCAGACAATTATAACACTTGACATTGTTCTATCCTTAAGACCTCACAAACCCTATCCTCTTGCTGCAAACCCTAACTTCTACAACATGGGAAGTGAAATTCCTAGACAATTTGCAACATCGGGAATTTAGGAATTTCATTAGTGTAGTAATAATCAGAAGGGAGTAATACTCCTCCCAGATTAAAAAAAAAAAAAAAAACTAGGGATTTCCAACACCATTGTGGGAGACCTAGCTCAAAATAATCTCGGTGGAATGTTGATCGTCATGGTGTCACTCTATAATAAGCATTTTTTTGTGTGGACCCACTCATACCATTGCTTGTTACCCTTCTCCATAGATTACTCTCGAGACACTAATCATGTTGGGATAATTCTTGGATAACTACTTTGTTGGATCCACTAGTCTCATTACAAAAATCCACAACATGTCATCCATGGATAAATTAAAGAAAATGGTTGAGTATCTTTCCAATTAAATTAATAGAATGAAAACCAATATGTATTCCCTCATTGCACAAGTTGACCTTTGTTTTTTGATTAGATTGTGAAAATGAAGGGTAAGCCTGAGAAGGGTGACCATGTCTTGGGTGAAGGTTCCCATAAGAGTAAGCTCCTTGAGGAGGAAGAAGAGTATACTAATCACTTTTCATTTTCTGACTATTCCCACAATCTAATGCCTTACCTACCTAAAATTGATTAGAATAAGTTTGATGGGTTAGATCCGACTGGTTGGGTTGACCAAATGGATCACTACTTTTCCTTTCATTCCATAGCAGATAAAATCTTGAAAATCTAAATAGATGTCCTCTATCTGGATAGGTGATCCAGATTATTTTCGGCACGAAATGAGAGCGAAGATATAATAAAGAAATGCCCAGAGATATTGCAGATATTCAATAATATAACAGAAATGTATCAGAGATGCAACCATAAACACAGATATACAGTAATACATGATTTCTATTAATCAGAGAAATGTACAAAGACTGTAAAAATACAGAGTGAAAGACTCGCTAGAATGGTAGCAGCTTATCTCAAAATGGCCCCAGAAGTTAAAACCTGCTAAAAATAGTAAATTGCCAAAATTGCTAGAAAGTCATTTTGAGCCATTTGGAAAAGGTGGGTGGCCACCGATATCCACCTGGATCAATCCTCCCTCCTTAGGAAGCAATGGTCTCCATTGCGTTGAGTTCCCAGGGGAGAGGGAAAAGCATTTGTTGAATCTGCATCTTGGTGAGCTGCTTGTCTTGCTGGAGACGTCGCGCTGCTCAGTTTGTGGAAATCTGTCATGAAACTGTTGCGGTTGAGGCTGCTCAACAAGTCGAGATACATGAGAGGACGATGTGCAGAAGGAACCTTTGCACTTTGTTGCAACCTTGTTGACCTGCTTCTGTTGGATAGAAAGTGGTTGGGGCAAGGCTGTAGTGGTTGCAGTGTCCTTTTGTTCTCCTTTTGAACAGATTGTGAAGAAGCTGAATTTTGCAGTATGAGATACTACCTTGCGACACTTTTTAGGTTGAACAGTAGTCAGAACTACCTCTAGTATTCTATAGAGATGACCCCCCAAAGTAACAATGAAACTACGGGGTCGAGACTCATAAATAGCATGGCGTCTCCACATATATGGTTGGCCCAAGAGCACATCACAGACATCGAGTGGGGCAACATCACATAATACCTCATCCTTGAAGGGTTGGATGTCATATGATAATTGACACCGTTGGATGACACGGAGATCTCGTCCTTGGCAAAGCCACCCAATGTTGTATGGTTGCGGGTGTGGTGATTTCGACAATCCCAATTGTTTGATGACCTTTGCTGAGATGAGGTTCTTCTGGCTTCCGCTATCAACAATAAAATGCAGCGGGGTCCCCTTCACCCACATATGTGAATGAAAAAGGCGCTCCCCTTCTTCAGGATCTGTTGGTTCTTCTGGTTGAATTGCTACGGTCGCGACAATAGCAGTGGGGTCTGCGTCGATGATCTGTCTTTTACCATTATTTTCAGAATCAGATTCTGAATCAAGGTTTGGCTCCTTGCCTTTGATCTCAGCCACCAATGACTGTTTTGAGCGACATTCATTGGTGTTGTGCCAAGGGAGTTTGTGGAACTCGCACCATTTTTTGGTGTCCTTCTTTGTCTTCCCGTGACCCTTCTTTTCCTATGTCTTGGACTGGTTTTCAGGAGACTGTTTGTTCGGGCCATCTTTGTCATACTTTGGTTGTTCTGGATTTGCAGACCCGAATTCCCATTTGTTCTAGTGCTTAAATTTCTACTCAATTTTAACAGCATATCGATAAGCAGCACCGAGTGATGAGATGTCCAGAAAATCCATTTCAGTTTGGATGTATCTCTGTAGAGCCCCACGATATTTCAGAACCAAATGTTGCTCGGATTCTTTGATACCCAGCTTGGTGCACAAGGTATGAAAGGTATTGGTGAACTTCGAAACTGCTTGGCCCCTCTCTTGCCGCAGTGTGGTCCATCTCATGTACTGGTCCTCATAGTTGCCAACAGGGTAATACTATTCTTTTACCACATCCACAAAAAAATCCCAAGTGGGATTGGCCCCATATATTCTAGACTCCTCTGTGGAACTTTGCTCCCAGTAAGTTTCCCACCAATGTTTGACATGAGGGAGAGCTTTAAGGAGTGAAAAGGTGATCTTTTCTTTGTCGAAAAAATTGTGAACAGAGAAATAACCTTCCAGCAGAGTTAACCATTTTTATAGGGCTTCTGCATCTATCTGTCCTTCAAATACAGGAATATAAAAATTAAATTGTACCTTAAAAGGCGAGGTGCCTCCAAAGTGGCCACTTGATGAAGATGCACCTGATGCTATCGGCAGGCGTTGAAGGATGTGGGCAAAATTCTCCATCATGTCGTCCCTCTGTCGCGTGACAGATTGCTCAAGCAACAGATTGATAGGATTGTCTACTCCATCATTTTTCTTTTCTTACTCCATTGAGGGTTTCTTGGGTGTGCGAGAGCGATTGTCTTCAAGAGAGACAAGCTCGAGACCCAAGTTGCTATACTCAGACCTCGTCGGGGACATGCACTAAAAAAAATGATCAAGAGTAGCCTGCTCTGATACCACTGATCCAGATTTATGTAGGAACACAATGAAATACAGAAATACACATAAACACAGAGATGCAGTGGAAATAATACTTCATTTCATTAATAACAAATGACTGAAATATGCTTACAGACAGAATGGAAATAAACTAGTTAGGGCGCTGGTAGCTTATCTCTGAGAAGAGATGTGGCTGCTACTCGCATCTGTGAGAATATGATTACAATGAGGCTCTAAAGGCCCTTTTACAATAAACAGGAATGCCAAAATTCCTAAACATCCAAAAACCTAACCCTAGGAGATGAAGCGCCAAAAGTCATGTGGGCCCCGTTTGGGTAAGTGAGTACATCAACTTCTCGGGGTCGTAACTTTTGCATACGATCTCTGTTTTAGGTGTGTGATAGCTTGTTGGAAAGGTATCATCAAGGAGATTCATTTTGGGGGCTCAATTATGCCTTCAAATATCATTGAGAACCTCAATCTTGAAAATCCTTCATTTGGGTCCTCAAAATGGCCCCGGAAGTTAAAACCTGCTAAAAATAGTAAATTGCCAAAATTGCCAGAAAGTTGTTTTGAGCCATTTGGAAAAGGTGGGTGGCCACCGATATCCACCTCGATCAATAGGGATCATTGGAGTGGCATAAATGGCATAAGAATGCATCTCCAAGGGTGATCACTACATGGAGGTAGTTTGTGAAACCCCAGTTTGCTCACTTTATTAGAGATACTATTTTCGTGGGACAACTTACAAAAATAGTGGAAGACTATATTGATGATTTTGAACATATGGATTTTAGAACAAAATCTTTAACCGGTGAAATTTTGAAACAATGCTCTATCAATTGTCTTAAAAAGGAAATTAGAGCCCAAGTAGAGATGAACCACCATATTGTTTGGTTGGATGCCACTCAACTTGCTCATCATGCACATGTTATATCCTCTACTTAGTCTGAATGCCCCAACTTTGCTTCACATCCTTACTCAAATATGGTGGCTCCTCGACATCCTGCACTGACCCTTAAGGTCCACAAGTTGATATGGGCTGAAATGGTGGATCACCAACTCAAGGGTCTTTGCTACAACTGTGATGAAAAACATTCTCCGGGGCATAAAGGTAACGAACATAAATTATTTATATCCATTTCTAAGGATGATATTGATGGCAAGACTCGAGAGGAAGTCACTCCCATCATTATGGAAGTTTCTCTTCTTGACCAAGAAGGTGAAGAACCCCAAATATCCCTTCATTCCTTGGATATTTATTCTCCTCAAACATTAAATTTGGTTGGCTATAAGAAGCAGAGGAAGGTCATTATCTTAATCAAAAGTAGAAACACCCCTAATTTCATTCATTTTCATGTTTCCCTGGAAACAACCTTACTACATCCATGTTATTAACAACTTTCAGATTATGGTTGCTAATGGTGGTATGAGAGCTATTAGATGCTACTATCATCTGTCCTAGTACTGGTCCCTACTTGTCACAGATTACGAAATGTGGTGGTTGGTGTGAAAATGTGAAACTTCAAATGGGTGAGTATTCCCTTAACACTCACATGTTTGCAATTAAAATGGGCAATTGTGATATTATTTTGGGTGTTGAATGCCTAAGAACATCAGGCCCCATGACCATGCATTTTCTAGAATTATAGATGAGTTTTCAGAAGGATGGAAGTTCCTACATGCTCAAAGATCTCAAATTAGTCTATCCAAAAATAATTATCTCCCGATGTATGGAAAATCTTCTGAAAAGGGGTCATTTTAGTAGTATTGCATAATGCCATGTTATTCAATCCTTTTATGATGCTTTTCATCTAGTTCATCCCAATTTGTAGTTAGTATTGGACAAATACCAACAAGTCTTTGAACATCCCCAAGGATTACCATCCTCCTATGGAGAGAATGATGATAGCATCCCGTTGTTTCCTAGTAGCCTACCACCCAATGTGTGCTCACATCCTCATTCTTTTTCACAAAAGAATGAAATTGAAAATATTGTATGAGAGCTATTAGATGCTACTATCATCTGTCCTAGTACTGGTCCCTACTTGTCACATACTTGACCCCCTAAACATTATTAGGATAGTGGTGTGTATGGAAGTTTCAAAATTTCCATCTAATTCAACTTTCTTAAACACAACTTAGATACAAATTTGGATCTCACAAGCCAATTCTTCTCCTCAAGATCTTTCCAACGACTGTACTCTTGCTCAATTCCGATCTCGGAGGCATTTCCTCTTTCTTGTGTTAGCATGCCTACATGGCACCCCTAGTTGACATGACACAACACGTGCTCACTAACATGGCATAGCCAACTATACCATTAGTGCACTAGAGTCACTTTAGTCCGTCAATGTGAAAGTTATTTTCCATCGCTGATAACAAATATTTTTCTTGTGTGTCGAAAAATAAGATTTCATGGGCGTTAAACAAAATATTTCATGGGCACCAAAACACTAAGATTTCAATGCACCGAAACAGAAGTCCAAATAAATTCACTGATATGAGGTAACCAATCCATATTTATGAGGGGACGAAATAAAACACATAAATATGATAGAAACATAGAGATACAATAATGCTCAATTTCTATTAATGAACAAAATATGCAGGAATTGTAAAAATGCAAAGTAAAAAAAAACTCGCTAGAATGGTGGTAGCTTATCTCTAAGAAGATATGTGATGGCTACGCGCATTCAGAAGAAGATTATTACAATGAGGTCGAAAAACATTTTTAACATAAAGCATAAATGAGAAAACCCTAAACATCCAAAACCCTAACCCTACAAGATGAAACACCAAAAGGTTTGTGGGCTACGATTTGGTTAGTTGATACACCAACTTCTCGGGGGAGTTAATTTTGCATACCATCCCCATTTGGGGCACTACATAGCCCATTGGAAAGGTCTATCTGAGGAATACACATTTCAAATGGCCCAATAATGCCTTCAACAATCTACTAGTCACTTTCGGGCCAACAAAATGTCGTTTAGGGTCTCAAAACAACCCCAAGAGTTCAAGACCCAAAAATACTGTAGAAAAACTCCCAAGATGGAAACTATGTTTTGAGCCAATGGAATAGGTGTGTGGCCATTGATTTCCACCTAGATCAGTGACTTTCCTTCACCAATAAAGCATTGATAGAGATTCTTTTTAGACCGTTGATAAAGCACCGATATATAGTATTTTTAGATTGTATATAAGACGTTGATGTAAAGTTTTCTAAGAGGTCGATGACAAAAAAATTTCATGTGGCAATACAAATTTTTCAAGCCACTGATGACAAAACATTTTCATGCACCAATGCAAAGTTTTCCAAAGCATCGAGGAGACAAATTTTCCAAAACACCGATAAATCTTGGTCGTTGATCTCACAATCAAGGATGAATTTGAGTCTTTGATTCCTCAACTACTCGCTAAGTCCTTATCCCTTGCCAGCATGAATTTTTCCACATGGAGCCTATCCATGCCATCAATCATATTATCCACATCATAATTTGTGAAGTCATATCACCAAACTCAATTCATTTTTCTTATCACATCTGAGTGATCTGTATACTACCATGGATATTCCACTGGAACAGTTTGTCACAACAAATATTATACTAATATGAAATCTTAGATTATGCAACTTATTTCCTTAGATCCCATATTAGTTATTACTAGCTTATTGCTCAGATTTACGAAAATAACTAAATATGAAAATAAAAGACATGCAAATATATACACCATCCACACAAATGAACACAAGATATATCTTGGGAAACCCAATACGAGAGAAAACCTAGCTAGATGGTGAGGCCTATGCTCTTCTCTCTTTTCTTTAGTTATGAATAGAAAGTACAAAGAAATAGGCACTCACTATGGAGTTTCCTATGACTTTGTGGCCTAAATAGCTACTACAAGCTTTTCTTCCTACCTCTATTAAGCTCTCAAATCCCACTCCTTCGATGATCTACTCAACTATGAAACAAGTACAACACAAAATAATGGAGCTCCTTCTCCTCCTAGCAGCTCAACATTTAACATAGCTCGATAGCCATCTAGGGTTAGGGTTTTGACTTCCTCAACCCTCTATTAGTGATAAGGTTTGGACCTTCTAGAATATTCTTTAAAATCCACATGTGGCTATCCCTACATGTTTGAGTAATGGGGGATGACATGGCATGCACTTGTACCATGGTGTTCAACATGGTAGGTTATCTTGCGAGAGGCATACCTTTCACATACAAACTCCCATTGAGGTGATTCTTGCACCATTGGAAAGGTCTCGGGGTGTAGAATATGGAAACTTCCTCCAAAGTAGGTTTTGGACCAAAACAAATGTCATTTTATGCCTCAAAATGGCTCATGAAGATTTTAGTCAGTTTCCAACCCCAATTTTCCAAATTGGGACCTGCCACTAAAATGGCTCCCCAAGTTGATTCCTCCAATTTTTTCCACCTGAAAAGTACCGACATAAATGGCAAATTATATAATGATCCAATCTGGATAAATGGTCATCGATATTTCTACCGCAAGAGTCCCTTGGTGGGATCATATCTAGGTGATCCTCTTCTTTAAACCTTCTATAAATCTCTCCTCATCTGTGGAAAGTTGGTGCACCAATACTTGGTTTTATATCTTTGAAAATGGGCTTGATAGGCTCTATGTCAGGTTTGGTTAATTCAATGACAGGTATGACAGGTTTTGAAGATTGTCATTACTGTCTCTTGTGCTTCTTGAACTTGTTTGACCTCACCCTTGTCCTTCCTTGGTTTGGAAGCTTTTTTTGGAGGCATACCATCTATTATGAGAACACATAGAAAGATAAATATTCAAATGCAAAGAAAACAATTAAATTTTCATTGTGTATGAAGAGATTCCATAGATTGTTAAGGCGTTATGCTATAAAAGAAATGATTTCATACTTCTTTTTGTTTAATGTAAAAGCAATAAACTTCAAAATGAATTTTCTATTCATAAATCCCTTAATTTTCATTCTAAAATTTAGACTTTGAGAACAATAACATACTTTTCCAAAACATTAGGGCTTTCTATCTAAATATGGTATATTAAAGTTTGTTAGAGTGAAAATTTTAAATAAAAATAAAAAAGAACATTCAAAATGAATTATTCTTAGAAGAAGTTTTGCATATAATCATCAATTGCCCTTTCCATTTTGAAGCTTGAAAAGGAAATTGGTACTTACCCACGAATCGATTTTTTTGGAAGCTCATAGACTGTTGTGAAGTTTGGAAATTGCCTTTGTAATTTTTGGTAATATGGTCTTGCTTTCTCAACATTCTTTAATAAACTATAGTTAGGTTTGTCTCTATGTTCAAACACACAATCTTCCATAAATCGCAAATGCTTAGTCATAAGACTCGACAATGGGACTTACGCTGGGACTTCTTTTGAACTTACGCCACTATGAAAGTTGGTACAAAGTGTTTGCAGTAATTTTCTACAACTCGGTATTTTCAAAGGTTTATGGTATCTTCCAAAGAGTCAATTGAGCCATATTCAAAACTTACCTCAATCCTCTTTTGAAAAGCAATGCAAAGCTATAACTTGAGTTCAAATATTGTTGCACAATAATTGTGAAATTGAGTTTTGTAATGGTGCCGCAACACTTAAAAAAAAATGAGTTTTGGAAGGGTGCCACGACTCTTAAAAGGTTTGAATTTTTCAAAAATTAATAACTTAAGCTTTCTAAGGTTAAAAAATTAAGACTTAAAGAACTTAAGAATAAAGTTTAAAGTTTGATAAACTTTTTAAGTGTAAAAATTCTTCAAGCACTCTTTTGAAGTGAAAGGTGATGACTTAGACTAGAGCATTAATAGTGCAAAAAAACAATCCCTCACTCAAAAGCAAAGTTAAACTCATTATTTTTTATAACTTTCATTAAGGTCAAGCAAAAAAACTTAACTCAATCAAGGCAACTCAAGCATGATGATGAAAATTCAAAAACAAAAAGGGGTACCCAAAGTTTAGAGAACTTGGGGTTTATTGAGGCCTCATCACTCATTTGATAACAAAAGCATATAGTTCTAAGGAAATGGAAACTCAATTTACCTAGACACTACTCGAGAGTAAGAAGGAACATGTTTAAGAATATTATGTAGGTCATCCTTAAGATAGCAGGATAAGTATGGGACCTTGAGAACAAGCTCAGGCAACTCAGGCATAGAGTTTTGCACTAAGTAATCAGTATTGAGAGAAAGAGAGTGGGGCATGAATGATGCTAAGATACTAAAAGACACATGGGAAGAACTTGAATTAGTTAGGGTTCCCTTGCTCATTTTGGTTGGAGGGAGAGACATTACCACAATCATAACCATAATAGAAACACAGTCTAGAAGAGGAGTGGGAGAATCTGAGATGGGTATGTCCTTTGATCCCTTATTGCTATATTCTTCTTGTTTAAGCTCATGCTCTCCATCTATCACAACAATATTTTAATCATTTAGGATGCTTACATTTCATATGATATGGATATACCATTACAACTAGTTGATATATTATGTTGGTTAACTACTTCTTTTCTATTCAAGTTCGCATTGATCAAGGGTTCACGTCTTTCAGGTTTCCAACAAAGCCTCTAAAACTATCGGCCCTCCTGGTAAACCAAAAGGCAATGCAACACACGGAATGTACTGTGAAGTCTCACCTGAGATAGCTTTAATGGGTGGTTGTAAGAATCATGTGTTTATACCCTAGGATTGAGTGTGAGATGTGAGAACTATATATTAAACCACTATTATACCTTGTAAACGCGACATGTTGTTATTTACGAATAAACAGGAAATATAGCAACGCATTCATTCAACATAACCATAACTACTAAAGACATTAAAGATATGCATGCATTCATCACATAACATAGATGTACCATGGTTCACCCCCTCTTGGGCTACGTCCACAAAGATTTGGCTCTCAACTATTTTATTATAGTCGTTTTGTCACTTACGCGTCGCTCGCTTACAACTCTTCCCCATCAGGTAATATCTATGTGAGGCGGACTAGATCACACCAGGATCCTCAGCCTGTGATCTAACCCTCAAGATCTACCCTCCTTCTTCGTCTTCGGCTCAACAACTTACAAAAATAGATCACATAGCAAAATATTACACATCGGTTCGGTACAATAGCGCTTCTTACAATAATGACTTGTCTCTATAAACTCTGAACAATAAAAACAACAACAACAATGATACCTAAGTATCTATATTTATATGTCTCTGGCTCTTCAGCCATTACAATACATTACCAAAACCCTAACGCTAACGTCGTTAGGTCTTCCATGCATGTGTGTGTGATGTTTCTTCCTTCCAGCTGTCGCTTTCCTCATGCATGCTTTCTTTCCCAAAATCACATTTCTTTTCCACCTTGGCCTGCCTCCAATAGGCCCCCAACACTAACATGTGGCTCGTCCTGAGCCACCTAGCCTTTGTGTGCTTCTTCGATCTCCTTGGTGATCACCTGGAACTTTTCCTTGATCTTTTTTGCCCATGTTTGTGCCTCTGCAGTCTTCTCCTTGAGTGTGTCCACTATCTGGACTGCAATTTCATCACTGATCAATTCCATGCACTCTGCTTGGGTCTGTGCTATATGTGTCTTGGATTCCTCTGCCTATGCCAGGACTTTTGCTACTCGCTCCTGCAATGGTTCCATTTGAGCTTGATGCTCTTGTTTTTGTGTTTGCACAGTGGTGAGTTCTGTTTGCAATTTCTTCATGTTCTGCACCCCTTGACACGTTCTATGATGGGCATTATCTTCTGCCTCTACTTGAGGTCTTGGATATCTGCGCTAATCCTTTCTTCTTCCTTGTCCCACATTTGGACTTGTTGATCCTCCTCTAACTTTGTCCAAAGATGTGTTGATTTATCGAACATGTCAGTTGTTATGCTGACCTGTTGCTCTATCTCATGCAGCTGCGTTGTTGCTTCCTGTTTCCTTTGCTCCTTCACTGTTGGTGGAGTGGTGGGTGTGAGCTACTCACGAATATTCTCAATCTCCTTCTGATATTGATCAATTACCTGTGCAATCTGATCAATCTTTTTTGCTGCTGTGATTTCATCCCTCTGCGCGGCCTGTGGAATCTTCTCGTAAGTTCCGACCACTTTATGCTCCAATCCTTTCCTGTGCTCCCTTTCCTCCTGGGTTTCGAACTTAGCCTACTCATAGACTATTTCCAGCACATCCCGCTTCTTTGTTTCTTGATACAATTCGACTAAGTCTTTGTGTGCACGAGACTGTACCTCATGGTTTATGCTAACCCACAACTTGTGTAGAGCCCTGGATGTCATTCGTGTCAACACCAATTGGATTTGAGTTAAGTCTTTTAGGGGTGTCTACCCCATGATCTCATCCATGCACAACATACTGGGTGTGATGTGGAATGTTTCATTCGGCTGCAGTATTGGATGGACTGGATCTCGTTCTTCTACTTCCACTCCTTCCTCTGTCTATAGTGTTGATGGCCCTATTCTCATGCTACTGGCTACTATGTGTGCTTCCCCTATTTGCTTGAGGAACTGTCACATGTCTGCCATATCCTCTTGAATCATGTCCCTGTGGTGTGCATCATGGTCGAAGTCCTCGGATAGAATTTCCTGGACCATTCGGGCTATCATTTCCCCATCATCATCCGTGATCATATATTCTGGAGTCAATCTTTGTGCCCTCATTTTCTTATGTGCGCCCCTCATCTGAGTGGTTGGTCTCTTATTCCCACCTGGTTCCTAGGGATTGGGACTTGTTGTGGTCCCTTGCGCGACCTCGGTCTATTTCTGCTGCTCTTTTTCCAGCTACGTATTCTTCTTCTTCTTGTTTTGGATCCCCATCTTCACGGTGCCTTCGTTTGTCTATGTTGTTGTTGTCTGGCCCGTCCTTTGTTTCTTGGGCACTTGGATTTCTGGAGGCTATGTTTCTTCTTGCCCCACCTCTTCTTCCTCTATCCTTTTCGACATGTCTTGGGTGAGGACTGGAATCCTCCATTCATCTTCCCAGTCTTTGATCACCATGTCGATATCGCCTTATGTGATACGGTAGCGCATTTGTAGCCACTGCTTATTGAGATCCTTGCGTGCCTATATCCACATCGTGTGTCATGTGGCCTTGAAGTTGGCGATGTTGCTATACTACACGACGACCTATGGTGTGATTCTCCACGTGTTTTTGATGGCCTCCTGAAAATTGTGTAGGTATCCTTCAAATATGGACCCATTATCCCTCTTATGCCTGGCATCTAACATAAATTTCAACAATAGATATCTTGCTCCCTGATTAGGTGTGGGTTTTGTAAGGAAAATTACATACCTCGATTCCCTCCATCCCATAAAGGCTATTAACATGATTAGCCATGAATAGTGAAACATTGTTTTGAGATCCTGCACATCCTTGTAGTTTTCCAGGAACAAGTTCAAGAGATATGGTGCCCAGCTCACTGTGGTGCCCTCGGTGCATTAAGCTGCAACTGCAACAACTCCAGCCGGAACTTCCTCCTTGTGGCATTTTCTTAGCATCTTGCAGGATAATATTTTTGCACCCATTTGTGTTGCGACATCATTGATCTGCTCGATGATGATGCCCTGTGTCCCCCTATCAGTACCGTATTTCTTCTTCATATCCTCTACAGGTGATTTTTCCTTCATCTTATCGTCAAGGAACTATGCGGGATCCATTCCCCAGGATGGTAGCCCTGTTATTTTTGTAATAAGCTCAATGTCTATTGAGATGAGCTTATCCAACCATATGTCCCCGCCATGTGTGACTGCTATCAGTTTTTTGATGCACGCTCTTGCATTCTAGCCTTTTCCAAAATGTGGTAGGTCCAATAGACCTAAAATTCATGTTTTCTTCAACCCGATTGCCCATCAGAGTGGCTGATCAATCGGTTCCCCAACTAGATTTGTGCCCATAGTCTCTAAGTATACCATCATGGAAAGTTCCAAAAACTTGTTTGTGTCTGTTACATCGTGGTCCGAGTATTTGAGTTTCCCTATGTGACCCAGCAAGTCTGGTTTCACCTATACCTCATATGGTATACGTGGTAGAATGATTTCTGCGACAGGTTGCTTGAGTGTTATATCAAGTACTAATAGTCTCTAGTTCTCTAAAATTGCATCTTCATATTGGGTCAAGAATGTTTCCATATCATTTATACCATGGAAAATGGGTGGTTCCCTTATCTCTGTGTCTACCCATCTTACTGCATGGTCTATTCGTGCACATCTCCTCGTGGAAACTTCATGTAGCCTTTGTTGCCATTTTTCTAAACCGGCATTTGAATCTATTGCACATGAAGTAATGCTCCACCAACTGAGTACCCCATCTACAGTTGGGTTCACATAATCCTCATCTCACACAATTTCTTTGTACAACTAGATGATTTCCTCTAAGTCTAAGAAAGTAGGTTCTACAAACCTTTCCCCTTCCGATGGATCTAATGGCGCAATGACCCTGTATTCTCCTGACTCAAATGTCATTTTCTTGGTCTTTAAGTTGATTATGGCCTGGTTATCAAATTCCCAATCCAGACCAAGCAATGTTGGGTAAGGTGTTGTGTCATCCACTATTTCAATGACTTCAAAATCTGCTTTGGTGCGCACTCCATCAATATCTATTGTCACTCCTTTCAATCTACCGATTGATAGGGCTCTCTATTGGTTTTCCAGTTTCAATTGAAGAGGGGAATATCCTAATGTGGGATCTTCCATGCATTGCCATATCTTCTTTGGTAATACATTAACTTAATATCCTAAATCCAGTATGATATCTCCCATGTTGAAGTCTCCGATGTTGGCATTTAGTCTGAACTCCCTACTTGTTCTTCTTCTTGTATGTAGGTGATTGACAGTTTTTGGTTCTAGTTTTCCTTCCGTCTCGATGCTACAATTTTCTAGTATTTTTTGCAGTATTTTCACAGATGATGGATCATTTAATACCTTTACACATGATTGCAATTTTTTTTTTTATTGTACTTACTTATCCCATGGGTTGCATTTCATTGGTATCATCCAATAATGGAGGCATCTCGTACGCCATGTCTTCTTTCTGAAATTCTTATCTTTCTTGGTTAAATACCTCCTTCTCCTTCTGTGCGTCGAACTTATTTCTTGGTTTGATGTTCTTCGTTACCCACTAATTTTGTTCTAACTTTTGTCAGACTGCGTCGTTTCCTGTTTTAGCTCCTCCGCTAGTAACTATATTGATGTTTCGTCCTTCATCCATTGCTTTGACTGAAATCCACTGAACATTCTGGTTGTTCTGGTTCCTCATTTCCTGGGTCTTTACTAACAGTGTTGTACATTATTTTGTGTCGTGATCTGATGCACGACAATACATACAAGTCCTGGTGGTAGTGGACATTCTCTTGCATAATTTCCTAGTTGTTGACAATTGTGACATACCACTGGTCCTCTACCTCATCCAAAACCTCCTCTCGTTTGTCTTCCACCTCTGTAGCCGGTTGGACCTCCTCTGGGCTCATTATAATGAGGCACCTGATTATATTGTGTGGTATTGTACTGAGGTTGTGTTGTGTTGTACTGCGGCTACGTGTTATTATATGGTTGCAACGCAAAATTATTATGTTGTTGCACTGTGTCGTATCGAGCTGGAACTTGATTAAATTGTGGTGCGATTTTCCTAGTCATCATTTATGCCTACACTCTATATGCATATAATGTCCTTTCTCACACCAACTCCATAGTTCTACAATCTTTGTCATCATGTTCTACCGACTTGCAAAAGGTGCAATATGAGCTCTTTGGGATTGTCTGGTATTTCTGCATCATCGTGTAGTGATAAGGATCATGACCCGAGTTTTTGCAAATTTTGCACCATAATCCTCCTGTTGGTAATGGATTTAGCATCCTGACGGCCATATATTGCGTGAATGTTGGACATTCGTTCTTATGGTGTCCTTCCATCCTGCATGTGGTACACCAAACGACTTCTCGTTTGTCCTTAATCTTATTCTGGTTTAGCTGAAATGTTAAGTTCTTCAGATCCTCCTTAAGCTCTTCGATAGTTGGGTCCGTCTGCTAATACTGGTTCTCATCCAGTTGTAGGGTTGCCTGCAGAGCCTCTGCCTGCGTCAGAAACTTCTGCTATCTCAATGGATATTTTAAGTGTGGTAGTAGTGAATTGATGAACAAGTGCCTATGTTGCATATCAGTCATGAGATATTTCAACTTTCCCTTTAGTCTCTTGAATCTCTGGTCAATCTCCCATACGGATTCTCCTAGTTTCAATCTTATTTCGATCATCTAATTCATGTATTGATCCTCTGAACTCGACTTCTGGAACTTGTTAGTGATAATTCTTGTCTGGGGATCGAGAGCATCCAGGTCTGCAGGTTGCACGAGGAGCGCCCCAGCGTATCATGGAAAAATCTCATTTTGAGGCTTCCAATCAAGCGAGCGGGTGAAATTATGATGTCAGTAGCCCAGATCCATCCATAAGAGAAGATCAACGGTCATCAAAATATCGGGGCTAGCAAGTTGACCGATGTATAACGTCAAAGAAAGCGACTTTATGCTGAGACTGAATCTAGGTCGTCCAATCCCGCGACACATAGTGCAAGATCTAGTCGGCACATCGGCAGTAAGGAGTTCGAAGGGTGAAAGTCCCTCATCATCTCACACCCCAAAACCTCGAATCCCGGAGTGCTGAAAGTGCCCAGAGGCAGGCCAGTAGTATCGCGAAGCAGCCTCAGTCGCTCATCCATAGGAGACACCTGGCGCACGATCATGTCATGTCGGCATTCGGGGATTCGAGGGGTAAGAGCTCCTCATCATTTTACATCACAAAACCCCAAACCCTGAAACACCGATAAGAGCCTTTGAAGTTAAGCCCATGGTCCTAGCACCCGGTCACGTCAAGCAAGCCTGATAGTGGAGGCAGCCCTCTTCTAACATCAAATGTCATCTCGACCGTTCCTCTGAAGGACACGTGGGGCAGATCTGAGTCATAGGTGGGGCCTTTCAGGATTTTCATAGTGAAAATGATGAAGTCATCTCAGTCGTCCATCCATCGATGAAACTCAAGCACATTAGACTTAAAGGGGGTATGAATCTGGGCGGCCAGGATCTACACGCTCAGATCTATGGTTAGGAGCGGATTCCGGAGGCCCCCCACCATTCTATATTTAAGTGGAGGGGGGGGGTCCGGAATTGAGCACACAGCTCTCTAGCGGCCAGGATCGAGGTGCCTAAATCAATGACTAAGGCTTCATTCCAGACCCCCCTTGCCTTTCTTCCTTTTAATCGAGGGGGTCTGAAATTGATGTGTTATTATTGTGGGGCCCCTTGCCTGACATGTCACCTTTGGTATCGTCCTCCCCGTTGCCACCTGTTCTCCACCTACCGCCTCCCTCTTCCCCTGTCATCTATCCAATTTTTCTCTCGTCTCCCGCCATGTGTCCTTCTCACTCCAAGTCACCTCCTCCTGTACTCCCGCACTCCATGCTCCTTCCTCCTCTGTCCTATTCAAACCGTGTGGCATTCCTCAACTAATGTCACATCTCTCGTTCCTTTTCCATCACCTCCACAGTATTCACACCTTTAAGCCCCATCACACCCTCTTCCACATCAGCCATAGGGGTCCCTTGCAATAGTCCAGCGAAGTAGCGTCCAAGAAAGACAGTTCGGCTGATCCAGGTGGCACCATTAGGAGACCTCCACATCCCAGAAGGCAGAGTTGACCGAGGCCATCCCCGATCCCAAAAAGCAGTTATTGTGGCAGTTGCTGGTGGTTGAATATCAACTCTGCCATAAAAGGAAGGTCCGACAAAAGACTAATTCACGTCGACTCTCCTGCAGAAGGACAATCCAAAATCTGATGGCGTCTATCATAGATTCATGATCATCCTGAGTCTACATGGGTAGGTTGTCAGAAGCCATGCAGACGCAATTCTTTAATGCAACGTCTTGTTTTTTGTTGCTGTGGTGGGTTTTGAGTATATGTAGGCGTTTTTCCCATTTTTGTAAGCATCGATGGTTGAGCGAGACTCCCAGTGGTAAAACTTTAATGAAGCACTGTTTTCTTGGTTATGTATGGACTCTTGAGAATTCTTGTCTGATAAATGTTAGTTTTTCTTTCACGTCTTTGTCTACACTGTATTAGAACGGCTCGGAATTGGAGAATCCAGTCGAGCAGTAACTGTTATAGGATGATGTAGAGTTTGATCACTGTAATAGTTGCACTGCTTCTAATCAGTCTCTGTGATTTTCTTAGCGTTGAATGACTTGGAATTGAAGAATCCAGTCAAGTCCCCCCTCTCAGTTTCTTGAAGCTCTGAATCTGAGGATCTCGCATTCAGAGTTTTTCTTCTACAAATTACTGAAAGGCCTATTGCTTGAGGTAGTTTGTCCACTCCCCTCACCAAGTCTTCAACCTGCTCATTTTCAAATCAGCCCACTAACTGAAGTTAGATCAAGACCTCTGTTGTTCCTCACATGCTAGGCCCAGTCCTTGAGTTTGAGTGATACCTTCTCGAGTCTCTACCCATTTGATCACCCCATTAAACAAATCGTGATATAAAAACTGATGGGCGTCGGCTTTGCTCCTGCTGCAATCTAGGAGCGACTTCCGTCGCCAACATTTCTAGCATCGTTGTCAGGGATGAAGTTGAAAATCTTCCCTGGGATTGAACGACATTGAGCTTCTGATTATGAAGGTGCATCAGGTATCAGAGCCTTTTTGAGATTGCTACTATGCACCTGGCGACTCCATTGTGACGACTCCACTGGGGAGAACCTACTCTATTAATTGTGGCTTTCAGAGGCAGACACATGCAGTCCCACCCACAGCTGCCTCTAGCTACACCAGAAACTGATCCGAAGGTGGTTCTCAAGAAAGTAAAGGCCTCTGAAGGAAAATCTTCTGCCACCGAACCAGGTAATCTGTCGTCTCCTTCTGTAAGAACTCCATTTTCTCTTCCTCAGTTTCCTAGCAGACCGCTTTCTGAAGTTTCTCGTTTCCTAAATTTTGAGAGTGTTCCTGTTGAGGTTTCCCCCCCTGGTCTGGGATTAGAGGGAGAAATCCTTGTCACTCCCATTTCCCCTGAAGCTGCACCTCGGCTTAGACCCAAGACCACAGAAGGTTTTCCCACTCCTGGCCTTACCACTTTGACTCTTGCTACTTTTGTTATTTTGCATGAAGAGAAACATCCACCGATTTAAGCTCACTACCCTTCTCCTTAAATCCCCTCTTGTTTCCCACTCCACTTCGAGACTCATTCCTAGTAGCCCCTTCGCAAACTCCTTCTACTCCAAGTTCTCCTCCACCTAATATCCCTATGGGAGGAGAAAATCCCCCTATGACCATAATGGAGGCCATTATAGCCGCTAAGTATGCTCCCCTCATGCTACCACAGCCTCCCAATGCCCTCCCCGCAGATGGTTACCTCAAACAGCTACCCAAGTTTACTGGTGAAGGGGACATAACTGCAGAAGAACACCTAGAAGCCTTTTACAGTTTCATAGATGATAATAACATCATGCATGCAGACGTATGGATGAAGATTTTTGTCCATAGTCTCCAAGGCGAGGCTAGAAAATGGTTTAAGGCCCTACCTCCTGGATCTATTGATGGGATCGAAGCTTTGGATAATTCCTTTTTAAGACAGTGGGGAGATAAAAAAGAATTCATGTATTACATGATAGAGTTTGGGTCTTTGAAGAGAAAAGAAGGAGAGTCTGTCTCTGACTTCTCCAAGAGATTTAACAAAATGAACAACAAAATCCCTGCTGAGATAAAACCCTCCGAAGCCTCTGCAAAGATCACTTATGCTAGTGCCTTTGATCCTTATTTCTACCTCCTTTTGAGGGAAAGAAGAGCCACAACTTTGGCCCATATGCAAGATGCAGCAGTGGAGGTAGAATCTAATATATTGGTTGTTGACCGACTCAGGAACATTGCTGGGAGAAACATATCTAGGTAGAGGCCTGAAGCTCCATCATCCAATTCTTCTCCCCTGCCCCTTCAGACAGATGAAACAGCGAGGGTACTAAAGTCACTTTTTTCTAGAATGGAAAGGTGGGAGTTAGAAGGGAAGCCCATGTACAGAAATCCCAAGAACGCTGATGGTAGAGGTTTCAGGAGAACTAATAACAATGGACCGCAGGCATTCCCAAGGGAGCAAAGGGAAAAAGACAGAGAAGATCAAAGGATCCGAACCCCTCTCCAAAATAACCTGGTTACTCATGAGGGAGGGGAGGAGATAGACGAATTCGACCCCGAAATTCATTGTGTTGAAGAAGCTCCTCCTTTTTCCCATTTGACTCAGTCTGCATATGAAAAATCCCTGATGAACATCCAAATCCATGAGTTAGGTAAGGGAGAAAAGGCTGGTCACACCTCTAATAGATACAACCTTATGTCAAGAAAGAAAGAAGGAGACTTTGACAGCCAAGACCAGCCCCTCATAGCAGATGGGCCTCCTAAATCTGCAGCAGTCACTACTAAAGACAAGAAAACTCAGAGTGCTTCTCCAGCAGCCAAAGAGCCTGCCACTGAGGTAAGGGAAGCCCCTAAGCCTGTCCCATCCTTCAATTTTGAGCATGAGATTCAAAAGATTAGAATTCCTATACCCCTATCTGAACTCATAAAAAACGAAGATTTCAAGAGGTCCCTCTCCAAGTTGCTACAATCTGAGTCCCCCCAGCCTCCCTCTAACTCAATAAACCTTCAAGATGAGAAGCTAGCAGTCGTCCTCAGGCCCATGGTAGAAGATAGAGATGATTCATCCCCTCCTTTCTACACATCCCTGAACATACATGATAAAGTGTTGCATAATTGCCTCATGGATTCAAGGGCTTCCCATAACCTTATGCCCAAAGTATTAATGGAAGAGTTGGGGCTAGAGGTGACAAAAGCTTATCATGATTTGTATTATTTTGACTCAAGGAGAGTGCAATGTATGGGAGTCATTAAAGACCTGGTGGTATCTTTGTTTCAGCTGCCCATGAAAAGCATGGTCATGGATATTGTGGTAGCAGACGTTCCCCCCAAGTTTGGCATGTTGTTGTCAAGGTATTGGATTAAAAGACTTGGAGGAAAGTTACATATGGATCTCACATACGCCACCATTCCATTCTTTGGAGGGGAACATAGGAGGTTGTATAGATAAGCCCAGCTATCCTATATTGTCAGTGATGAAGCAAACCCCACTAATCACCCCATCTTTTCACTTGACACTGATCTAGGGTCCAGTTTGTTATAGATCATTGGAGTTCCCGAGGCCCCTTTACAGATCATAAAGAAGCCCATTCTCAATCGGTAGATACCCCCTCCAACCACCTCTGTTTGGAAAATGTTCTTTGACGGAGCTTCCTCCAGTATGGGCACAGGCGCTGGAGTGATTTTCATATCGCCCTGCCATGAGACCATATCCCTGTCATACAAGATGGAATTTGAAACTACCAACAACGTGGCGGAATATGAAGCTCTTGTTTTGGGTATGAGGGTTGCAAAAGAAATGGGAATCAAAGAGGTATCAGTGTTCGGAGATGCAGAATTGATAATCCAATAGGTCAGGGATATTTATCGGGCCAAGCATCCTCGGCTCAGGAGTTACAGAAATGAGGTGTGGGACCTGATTGATAATTTCTTCTCAGCTTTCAACATTACCTTTATCCCAAGGGAAGAAAATACCTTGACTGAATCCTTAGAAGTCTCAGCTAGTCTATTCAGGATTCCTCCGCCACCAAAGATCCATGGTGAGGTCGAAATAAGATACAGGCCATCCATCCCTGACAATGTAAAGCATTGGGAGGTATTCGAGGACGATCTTGAAATCAAAAATTTTCTTCAAGCCGTCGATGAGTTTTCAGCATTGCACATTGATCAATATCCTAATCCCAAAGTTGNTCTGAGATACTCTTAAATAAAATCATTAATCACCAGATTATTCAGCTACCTAGTAATCACATTCCAAGGGGACTAGTCCCTTTAGAAAGGTTGTTCGACAAGAATGATGTGGCAGTTAATGGTGGTGTTTCAAAAAAATATGTTGATACAACTGAATGCAACATTGGCATGCAAAAGAAGCCTAAGTTTATCAAATTATCGAGCAGCTTGACCTGTGAACAGAAGATGGAATATACTGAGTTGCTAAAAGAGTTTGTTGGTGTGTTTGCATGGACATACGAAGACCTCAAGACTTATGACACATCTATCATTGAGCACAAGATCCCACTGAAAGAATATGCTAATCCATTTAGACAGAAGCTGAGACATATAAATCCCATGTTGCTACCTATCATGGAGAGAGAAGTGAAGAAATTATTAGATGCCCAAATCATTGTCCCCTTGAGATATTTCAAATGGGTGGCCAATTTGGTCCCAGTAAGGAAGAAAAGTGGAGAAATCAGACTCTGTGTTGATTTCAGGAACCTGAACAGGAGCTCAAGGAAAGATAATTATCCCCTGCCCATCATGGAACACATATTACAAAGGGTAACGGGTGCCTCTAGGATATCCATGATTGACTGTTTTTCTAGGTATAATCAGATATTAGTCATGCTTGAGGACAGAGAAAAAACAGCCTTCACCACTCCTTGGGGTACATTCATGTATGCCAAAATGCCTTTTGGATTGATGAATGCGGGAGCAACAATTCAATGAGCTATGGACATAGCCTTCATAGGGGAGAAAGATAAGTTTATGGTGATCTAACTGGATGACATAACAATTTTTTCCAGGTCTGACAAGGAGCACTGCGGTCATCTAAGAAATTTTTTTTTGAAGTGTCGGAGGTTCGGCCTATCCTTAAATCCCAGAAAATGTGTGTTTGCTATGAAGGAGGGGAAGCTATTAGGCCATATAGTATCAGAAGGAGGAGTAAGGATTGATCCTAGCAGGGTAGAGGAAATTCAAACCCTATCACTTCCTAGATCTAAGAAGGAAGTTCAAGCCTTTTTGGGGAAGATTAATTTCTTAAGGATATTCATCTCAAATTTTGCTGAGTTGGTGAAACATATCACAGCCATGCTCAAGAAGAGAAATGAAGTGAAATGGACCGCTGAGCCCAGGGAATCATTTACCCAAATAAAAAGGGCATTGACTGAGGCACCTGTGCTGATCAGTCCCAACTATTCCAAAGGATTCCTAATTTTCTCTTTTGCTTATTTTGATACAGTAGCGGCGGTCTTGCTGCAGAAAAATGAGGAAGGGTGAGAACATCCCATTGCCTTTTTCAGCAAGGCATTAAGAGATGCAGAGGTCAGGTATGAAATCATGGAAAAATAGGCCTATGCCTTGGTAAAATATCTCAAAGCCTTTAGAGTCTACGTCTTGCATTCAAAGGTGACCGCATACGTTCCTTCAGCCTCTGTAAAGGACATCCTTGTACATCCTGACATAGATGGGAAAAGAGGAATGTGGATTTCCAGGATCCTAGAGTTTGATATGGAGATTAATCCCACTAAGTTGATAAAGGGGCAGGGTTTGGCCAAGATGCTGGCTGAATACAATTGCAAATCCTTGGGGATTAGCTTCATCAATTCCCATTCAGAAAATCTGCAAGCTAAGTCGACCAATATGAATTCCCAGGGTGCCTTACCATTAGCAGCATGCACCTGGTACACGGATATCTTGTATTTTTTATGAGAATTGAAGCCTCCTGATGGGATGGGAAAAAGCAAGGCGAGAGATTTAAAGCTCAAGGCGGTCAGGTGTTGCCTCATTGACCAAGCCTTGTACTGGAAGGACCCTTTAGGGGTATTTTTAAGATGTCTGGACCCGCAAGAAGCCCAGAAGGTTATATTTGATTTCCATAATGACCTTTGCGGGGGGCATCATTTCTGGAAGACCACAGCTCATAAGATCCTCAGGGATGGATATTATTGGCCTACTTTGTTCACTGATGTCTATAGAGAAATCAGAGCTTGCATCAAATGCTAGAATTTTTCAGGAAAACAACAACTCAGATCACTGCCATTAAAGCCTATAGTAACTTCGGCACCTTTTCAGCAGAGGGGGTTAGACTTCATTGGAGAAATTCATCCTCCCTCAAGCGGCCAACACAGATGGATCCTGACTGCGACAGACTATTTCACCAAGTGGATAGAATCTACCCCTACCAGGAGTACTTCTCACAAAGTAATTATCAGCTTCCTGGAGGATATCATAGCCAGATTCAGCTGTCCCAGCAAAATCGTCACTGACAATGCCGCCTCTTTCAGGTCTGAGCCTTTGGTCAAGTTTTGTGAATAATTTGAGATTTCGTTGATCCACTCTACTCCCTATTATCCTCAAGGAAATGGACTGGCAGAGTCCTCCAATAAAAGTTTGATCAAGCTCATCAAAAAATTATTGGAAGACAATAAAAGGGCCTGGGATTCAAAGCTCAAGTTTTCCTTATGGGCCGACCAGGTGACAACAAAGAAGTCTTTGGGCATCTCACCTTTCCATCTTGTTTATGGAACAAAATCTGTCTTCCCTACTCAGCTCGCTTTATCCGTAGCAAAATTCCTCTAGGACCTTGAAGGAGAACCTGACCATATGGTCAGAAGGATTCATTAGTTGGTGGAAGTTCAGTAGATCAGGGAAAAACTCATTGACAGGGCCTACCATCATCAGTAGAAGATCAAGAAAAGCTTTGACAGGAAGAGAAAAAAGAAAGATTTTGATCTAGGTGATCTGGTGCTCAAATGGGATGCACCCAGGTAGGATAGGGGCAAACATAGTAAGTTTGATGCCCTCTAGTTTGGGCCTCTCAGGATCTCTGAGGTGTTTTCAAACAACACTTACAAGTTGCAAGATTTGGAAGGCGAAAAAATTTTTGATGGCCCAGTAAATGGGCATTTCTTAAAAAAATGTTTTTTGTAAGCCGTAGGTGGCTTCTTTTGTTTTGTAAATATTGTTTTCTATTTTTTGTTTTCAGCTTAATAAATGACTCTATAGCCCAATAGCAAGGTGCTGAAACTACAAAATGAGTTCTTAGAGAATCATAGGGACGAATCTATCCCCCATGGAGCCTAATGTTAGTGATAATTCTTGTTTGGGGCTCGAGAGCATCCAGGTCTGCAGGTTGCACGAGGAGGGCCCAAGCGCAGCATGGAAAAATCTCATTTTGAGGCTTCCAATCAAGCAGGTGGGTGAAATTACGATGTCAGCAGCCTGGATCCATCCATAAGAGCAGATCAATGGTCATTGGAATATCGGGGCTAGCAAGTTGACCGATGTATAACGTCAAAGAAAGTGGCTTTATGCTGAGACTGAATCTGGGTCGTCCGATCCCGCGACACATAGTGCAAGATCTAGTCGGCACATTGGCAATCGGGAGTTCGAAGGGTGAAAGTCCCTTGTCATCTCACATCTCGAAACCTTGAATCTCAGAGTGCCGAAAGTACCCAAAGGCGGGCCCGCAGTATCGCGAATCAGCTTCAGTCGTTCATCCACATGAGACACCTGGCACGCGATCATGTCATGTCGGCATTAGAGGATTCAAGGGGTAAGAGCTACTCATCATTTTAGATCACAAAACCTTGAACCCCGAAACACCGATAAGCGCCTTTGAAGCTAAGCCCATGGTCCTAGCACCCGGTCACATCAAGCGAGCCTGATAGTGAAGGCAACCCTCTTCTAACATCAAATGTCATCTCGACCATTCCTCTGAAGGACACGCGGCGCAGATCTAAGTCACAGGTGGGGCCTTTCAGGATTTTCATAGTGAAAACGCTGAAGTCATCTCAGTCGTCCATCCATCGATGAAACTTAGGTGCATTAGACTTAAAGGGGGTATGGATCTGTGTGGCCAGGATCTACGCGCTCAGATCTACAGTCAGGAGTGGATTCTGGAGGCCCCCCNGTGGAGGGGGGGGGGGGTCCAGAATTGAGCATGCATCTCTCTAGCGGCCAAGATCGAGGCGCCTAAATCAATGGTTGAGGCTTCATTCTAAACCCCCCTTGCCTTTCTGCCTTTCAATCGGGGGGGGTCCGGAATTGATGTGTTATTATTGTGGGGCCCCTTGCCTGACATGTCACCTTTGGTATCATCCTCCCTGTTGCCACCTGTTCTCCACCTATCACCTCTCTCTTCCCCTATCATCTATCCAATTTTCCTCTCATCTACCGCCATGTGTCCTTCTCACTCCAAGTCACCTCCTCTTGTACTCCCGCACTCCATGCTCCTTCCTCCTCTGTCCTATTCAAACTGTGTGGCATTCCTCAGCTGATGTCACATCTCCCGTTCCTTTTCCATCACCTCCATAGTATTCACGCCTTTAACCCCCGTCAAACCCTCTTCCACATCAGCCATAGGGGCCCCTCGCAGCAGTCCAGCGAGGTAGCGTCCAAGAAAGACAGTTTGGCTGATCTAGGTGGCACCATTAGGAGACCTCCACGTCCCAGAAGGTAAAGTTGACCGAGGCCGTCCTCGATCCCAAAAAGCAGTTATTGTGGTAGTTGATGGTGGTTGAATATTAACTCTGCCATAAAAGGAAGGTCCGGAAAAAGACTAATTCACGTCGACTCACCTGCAGAAGGACAATCTGAAATCTGATGGTGTCTGTCATAGGTGCACGATCATCCTGAGTCTGCATGGGTAGGCTATCAGAAGCCATGCAGACGCAATTATTTAATGCAGCGTCTTGTTTTTTGCTGTTGTGGTGGGTTTTGAGTATATGTAGGCGTTTTCGCCATTTTTGTAAGCATCGATGGTTGAGCAAGGCTCCCAGTGGTAAAACTTTAATGAAGCACTGTTTTCCTGGTTATGTCTGGACTCTTTAGACTTCTTGTCCGATGAATGTTAGTTTTTCTTTCACGTCTTTGTCTACACTGTATTAGAATGGCTCGGAATTGGAGAATTCAGTCGAGTGGTAATTGTTATAGGATGATGTAGAGTTTGATCACTATAACAGTTGCACTGCTTCTAATAGGTCTCTATTATTTTCTTAGTGCTGAACGACTTGGAATTAGAGAATCCAGTCAAGTCCCCCCTCTCAGTTTCTTGAAGCTCTGAATTTGAGGATCTCGCATTCAGAGTTTTTCTTCTACAAATTACTGAAAGGCCTATTGCCTGAGGTAGTTTGTCCACTTCCCTCACCAAGTATTCAACATGCTCATTTTCAAATCATCCCATTGACTGAAGTTAGATCAATACCTCTGTTGTTCCTTGCATGCCAGGCCTAGTCCTTGAGTTTGAGTGATACCTTCTCGAGTCTCTACCCATTTGATCACCCCATTGAACAAATCATGATATAAAAACTGATGGGCGTCGGGCTCTGCTCCTGCTGCAATCTAGGAGCGACTTCTGTCGCCAACAGAACTCATTAATCAGTAACTTATTAATGTTTGTCAATTTCCTTTTCGTCCCAGGTGCATTGTTTGCATCTAGACTCATGTACCAGTCTAATGCACGGTCTCTCAGCATAATAGCTAACTACGCAAGTTTAGTATCTTCATACATGATCTGTTTTGCTTCCCAAATCTTTGCACAAATAAACAAATGTTTCTCAGGGTCTTCTGCTGCTTCTCCTCAAAATTTGGGTAACCTGATGGTGGGATTGTGTCCTGCCATTCTGAACGTTGAACTACTACCTCCGCGCAGTGTAGATAACTGACTAGTACTACCTAAACTAGCTCCTCCAATTGTTCTTCCTTATGTAGATGTACTTCCTACTGTCTGACTACTTCCGAACTTCAATTTTCTAAACGGTGGTGTTCTCTTTGGTGTATTAGTCGCACATGGGTTTATGGGTTCCACACTGACATTAATATGGATAGGATTGTTTCCTTCTCTTCCCATTCTTGGACCTCTCGTCTTCCTCTCGTATTTTGCGCACAAGATTTCCTCAATCTTCTCCACAGCCCAGAGATCCTCTACCTCTTTCTCATCACTCGCCAAGCCTTCCCTCATGGCTGCGACTCTCTTCTTAGTATTCACCTTGTATTGGTAGGGTACTCTGCTATGTGTCTTTCTAGATGTTGCCATGATCTGCTTGATCTAGTCGTCATCCATCATGATTGGGTCCAAGGGTTTCTCCTTCTTTCCCTTATCCTTTCCTTCTTCCATTTCTCCTCTTTATGTCAGTGCTTCCCCCCTTCCCCCATGCACATAGGGAAGTTTAGATTTCTGACTCCATTGTCATTACACCTTTATTGTATAGCAGTATCTTAATATAAATATACAGGGATTGAATGTACCTTCCTCGAGGTCCACGTAGAAACTCTTGCTCCACTGCGTTGTACAACTTAGTTGTGTCTACTGCAAACTCTACTATAAAGCCTGCCACAATACTATCAAGCCAAAAGTCTACTGCATGGGTGAATTTGTTGTTCACCTGTTGTAACTGCTTGATCTGTACCCGAGTCCAATCTAACTGTCGAATACTAAGGTGGTTATCCTTCAACCTTAGTATCCACTCCTACAATAAGTGTGGAAAATCACAGAAAAAGACTTCATGCAGATAAATAAATACGTATTTCTCAAGATATTTGCAGGATGTTATTCTAGGGTATTTGTCATCTTTCTATGCAAACTCTAGATCTTTTTCCCTTAACCAACTTTCAATCTCGGCTTTTGTGGGATTCCATGGTCTCAACATCTTCTTCTAATGGATAATTGCTTTATTTTCCTCCTTTTAATATTCTTTTACTCTTCTCTTGCTCAACCTATCTCATCTACTCAATCCTCCTCTATTCCTACAAACGACAACAAAACCATTTGTTGGTTAACTACTTCTTTTCTATCTGAGTTCGCATTGACCCAGGGTTCATGTCTTTTGAGTTTCCAACAAAGCCTCTAAAACTATCTGCCCTCCTGGTAAACCAGAAGAAAATGCAACACACAGAATGCACTGCGCAGTCTCACCCGAGATAGCTTTAATGGGTGGTTGTAAGAATCATGTGTTTACAGCCTAAGATTGAGTGTAATATGTGAGAACTGTATATTGAACCAGTATTATAACTTGTAAACGTGATATGCTATTATTTACAAATAAACAGGAAATATAAAAACTCATTCATTCAACATAACTGTAACTACCGAAGAAATTAAAGATATGCATGCATTCATCACATAACACAGATGTACCGTGGTTCACCCCCTCCTGGGCTACATCCAAAAATATTTGTCTTTCATCTCTTTTATTATAGTTGTTATGTCACTTACGCGCCGCACGCTTACAACTCTTCCCCGTCAGGTAAGATCTATGTGAGGCGAACTAGATCACACCAGACTCCTCAGCCTATGATCTAACCCTCAAGATATACCATCCTTCTTTGTCTTCAGCTCAACATCTTACAAAAAGAGATCATACAACAAAATATTACACATTGGTTCGCTACAATAGTGCTTCTTACAATAATGACTTGTCTCTATAAACTCTGAACAATAATAACAACTACTACTACTACTACTACTATGATAGCTAAGTATCTATATTTATACGTCTCTAGCTCTTCATCCATTACAACACATTACCAAAACCCTAACCTTAACGTTGTTAGGTCTTTCCTCCATGCGCGCATGTTGTTTCTCCCTTCTAGTTGTCGCTTTCCTCATGCATGCTTTCTTTCCCAAAATCTCCTTGCTTTTCTGCCTCGGTCTGCCTCCAACAGTAGACCATTACAACTAGTTGATATATTGTGCTAGAAAAAATCTTCAACTTTTCTAAGAACAAAATACCTTTAAGTGTCACCGACAATTAGCTCAAAGGGAAATACTACCATGTGGCTAGATATTTATTAACAATGTTGGTGTGGGCAATAGAATGAATTGGATGAATATGTGAAAGTATGGTATGAAATGCTTAGTCTGAGGGTCCATGCAATTCAGATCAGATTGAGATGCATAAGCATAAGCATAAGTAGATGCAAGGGAAATGAAGAAGGTGGTATGATCATGTCAGTTATGGGAATGTAGTACATGAATGTTGGTTATGGGAAGGCGATACAAAAATACTACCACTGCCAAATTCTACAAAAGAATTAAATGTGTACTAACATTATTCAATTTGTATTGGAATTTTGTATTTGTCAATGTATTTAAGTAGTTATAAATCCTCTTCTAGGGTGAGCGCGGGAGAGGTATTTGGCACTACCAAAGCATGTGTGGGCACGGTTGAGGGCCACTTCCAGGGTAGCTATCTTGCGGAGTGGGGCAACGCTGTGGTTGAAGGGTGAGATGGATTGTGGCGCAGCGATGGTGGAGGAGGGTCCAGCGGTGGTGGAGGAGGGTCGAAATTGCGGGCTCTGTGGTGGATCTATGGGCGAGGATCTACAGATGATGGTGGATACCCTACGGTGGCTGCCTCCGGTTCGGTGCCAAGCTCCACCATGCTTCTACCAAAGTTGTTTTGTCACCTCTTTGATTTTTTTTTGGATCCTCTTGGCCTCTTCCCCCTTGGCTAGAAGAGGTTTTAGACCAGAGATTTGAGGTCCTAAATGGGGAAGTCTAGTGTTTTTTTTAACACTTTGAGGTCCTTTGGGGGCGTGAAGTGTTGGGTAAACACTTTGAGGTCCTTTGGGGGCGTGCGACATCTGGTTTAGTTTATTTTCTAGTGTTTTTTGGGGTTTTATCCCTGTTTTTGTATCTCATTTTGTAGCTTGTGTGCTGGTTTTGATGACTCTCAGGTTATTTTGGGGATGTAGTAGTTTATTTTTATCCTTGCAGATGTAAATGAGATTATACGCTAATATAATTTCGAGCGAATTTTCTATTGGAAAAAAAAGTAGCTAGAAATAGTTTTAATGTGGGTGATATTACAACAATATCCCAGTGCATAACACATTAAGTCTTCAACCTCAACAATACAAAAGTATTATTGAAGGCTTCCTATGTTCAAAATTAGGGTATGTAGTCACATTTTTTTAGAGCTCGAAAATAACACCTCAAAGTTATTAGCCACTAGTAACTAAGAAAAATCCTTGTTTTTCTATTTATTCACATTTATATATGCTATAATAGATACAAACATTGGATAAGTACACATATTATTTGTAGGTCAACCCAAACTAAGAATTCATGATGAATTGAATGCTATAGTACTTGGCCTTCAACATGGACTATTAAGTAATATGAATAATTTTCCAATATAAAATATTAATACAATAATATATAAATGAAATGGATTGTTTTTCTTAGTAAAATTTTGATTATCATCATGAAGCAAGTGAAGTAAATATAGAAGCTAAGATTTTTTTCATATCAACCTAAACATAAGTAAGGTGAAAAATAGTAATATGTAGAGAAATAGCACAAATATTATCAAAGTATTTAGTACAAGGAGACAAAATATTGAGCACAATAACAATATTGTCTAAAATATAACAGCTTTATTAATCTAGAAATCACTATTCACTTGCCTCTTTGACGGGTCAACCTATGATAGAGAAAATATCAAGTACAAATGATTCCACAAGACAACGTATACAATGTGTTCTACCTCTATATATACTATTTATATCTTCTTAAGAACATTCTAGAGGAGGAACTTTCAAGAGGTGGAACCTTCTAGTGAGTCTTCCTACAATAGTTTTGTTCACATTATTACATAGGCCTTATTTACTAGTGATGGCCTTTATTACATAACAATACATAGTATTCTATCTACTTTAGGGGTCAGGGAGGTTAGGACCCTATTGTTCTCACACAACACCCTCCCTAATTTCTTCTTTTCACCTTTTCTCTAAGAGAAGAAATTGGGTCCCCCTACTTAACTTTTCTACTGGAAAACTTATCAATCACTTTTAGGTAAATAGAAAATCCCAACTCTCACTTCTCACTCTCCATACTTTACCATTTAAAGGATTTTAAAGAAGACTCAGACCCACTGATACATAGTATCGACAAGTTTCCTCTTTCTTCACTAATACATAGTGTATCAGCGAGCATCTTCTTTCCCTTTTCGATACAGTCTGTATCGGTGAACATCCTTCTTCCTCTACCAATACAAACCATATTGAAGACTTGGGTTTTTCTTCGCTGATATACTTTCTCGAACTTTCACTCAAATTTTTTCTAACTTCTAACTCATCGATTCTGGCTATATCGGTGGGTTAATTTTTCTCTTGTCAATATAGACAGTATCAACAAGTTAATGATTTATGCGTCGATACACTGGCACCATTAGTCCTTGACCTTATATATATTGGTGGTCAATATTTAATCATTCACCAATACATGGTGTATCAACGAGGTTCATCTTTCTTTCATTGATACATCATGTATCAGGAAGCTTCCTTTCTTTACCTCCAATGCATAGTGTTTGTTGGCAAGTTTCCCTCTTCTATTGTCAGTATGATAGAAAAAATATGTCAACCCTTCATAGACACTGATCATATTGATAATGATCTTCTTTCTCTTGTCGACACATACCTTTCCAGCAAGACACCTTCATCTTGAAACCTCTCCTATTCTCCTCCACCTCAAATTCTTCTCATTTCCCCCATTTGTTAGGTTCCCATCATTTCCGATGGTTAAGAATTTTGTTCTTGTCTATATGATTTTTGATAGATCACCTACCATTCCTAATATATTTCTTGTTGCAATAGTCATTGAGTCTAATTGTGTCACCAACAACTTTCATTTGCACATACCAACCAACATGCATATCTTGCGCTTCTTGATTTTATGACTAGCCGTGATCATGAAAGTGTCATTTATCATCTGGTGTATTAATTGCAACATCTACAAGACTTATGTCTGCTCTAAATTGAATCTTAGAGGAAAATTGGTCCTCCCAACTCCTAAATAGTGTTAAGCACTCCAAACGTTAGTTGATTGTTTTTGCGGGATTATATTTCTGAGTGAAAATTGACCCCATCTCCAATGGATTAATTAAGAGCTTGTATAACAAATATAACATAGTAACTAACAGTTGCATGCATGATTATGCTCAACTAGATTTTTTGGGTAGCTCTCAGATGAGGAGCTTTGATTTTAGGGTTCGCTCTTAACCGCCTACATGGCTTCTCAGGGAGGAGGGGAGTCATCGCCCCCTCCCTCTCCTACCACCTCCTTTTGAAAGCTTGTCGCATCCTCCAGTAAGAAGATTCCACCTTCAGAACCCCCAAGCTTCGTAAAGAAACTAGACGTCGTCCCGGAGATTGACTTTCCCCCTGATCACCCAATGAAGGTTGCAATTTCCCTTTCAAAATGAGGCCTGGTAGGTTAATTCATGAGACTCTGGCCCTCAACCAGAACCACAGACAAATGGATCCAAAGGAATTGGAGGCCACTGATAACAAATAGTGTAACGTGCTATGCGGTTGGGAGAGGATATTTTATCTTCGAATTCATCTCCCAAGAGGACAGAGATCTAATCTTTAGTAATGGACCGTACTTCATGGGCACTCAAGGGATTTATTTGAATCACTAGACCCCAAGCTTTGACCCAGCCTCAGAAGTGCCCAAAGATGTCCCCGTCTGGGTTAGACTCCTGAATCTGCCAATACATTGTTGGAATCCCTCTTCGCTTCAAGCAATCAGAAATGGATTGGGACATTACATCGACAGAGCGAACCCAAAAGACCAATACTCCTGCACAAGGATCTATGTGGAAGTAGATCTGGAGGTAGGTCTACCAGAATAGATAAAACTAAAAGTTGTGGATTGGCAACACTTCCAAAAGCTTGATTATGAACAACTCCCGTTCAAATGTAGAGGTTGTTATGAATACAGCCATTTCCAAAGAAACTGCCCAAAAAACCTCAATATAGAGAAAGCAAGGGATGAAGGATGGCAATAGGCCCGGAAAGGGAAACCCAAAACAAAAGGACCAAGAAGTGAAAAGACAGCCCCAATGCAAGCCAAGTACCCAGGAAGCAAAGAGAAGCAGAATAACTTCAATATCTTGGCTCGGGGAACTAGCGATGAGACAACAGAACCAAGTATAGATGCCCAAGTGGAAGAAACAAGAGGAAACCAAACCCCTAAAGACAAAGGAAATCAATTGATGACAGAAGAAGAGGAGAAAAACAAATCCCCCCAAAGGATGGAAGCAATTCAAGGCACAGAGGAAGGGGAGATCTCATTAGGCAGCGACTCAGAAGGCACAAGTGAAGCTTGGACCACCCCAAAGAAAACAGGAAGAGGCAGAAAAACCAAAAAAGCAGAAAGAGACCAAGAAACCTATAAAGATGTCCTAAAAGGTTCACAACCAACTATCAAGCAACTGATCAGCATTTGACAAACAAGAAAGCTATCCAAAGCCTCCCAAGGAGGCCATTCCTCCCCCCATGATAATTGATGAATCTAACCTCCTGGAATTGTAGGGGTTTTGGTAGCAAAAGGAAAGAGGAAGCACTCAAGGATATTATCAAAGCTTCGAAAGAAGACATCCTACTCCTCCAGGAGAACAAGATGAGTCAACAAGACTCCCTCAAAGCTTCATTGAATGTATGGAGAAACAACCAAGGAATAGCCAAAAATGCCAGAGGCACCTCGGGAGGGCTCTGCACACTGTGGAACACCACCAAAGTAGATCTGATCAGCTCAAAAACATGCATCCACTGGATTCACACCAAACTCCTCCACAAATATTCAGGATATCTGGTAAGCCTCTTCAATATCTATGTACCGCAACATATAGAGGAAAAAAAACACTACTGAGAAACCCTAAAAGACTTCTTACAGCAAAATGAACTTGACAATATCATTTTAGGAGGGGATCTAAATGTAACCCTGGTCTAGGAGGAAAAAAGAGGGGGAACCGTCGTGAGATATCCATCTAGAGAATGGGTGGAAGACCTAATCTCAACCTGGGATCTAGTAGACATCAAACCTGCCAAAGGCCTCTACACGTGGACTAATAAAAGGGAAGGACCTGGGCATATTACTGCCAGGCTAGATAGATTCCTCATCCAAAGCTCCTTCTTGTTACTTGGGCTCACAACCACCTCAGAGATCCTTCCTCATAGCGTTTAATATTATAAGCCCATCCACATAGAAATCAAGACCGACCAAGTCCATGGTCCCATCCCTTTCAGATTTAACCTGACCTGGATCCAAGACAAATACTTTCTTCTTCTTGTATCCAAATCTTGGACAAGCATTGTCAAGGGATCAACTTTTTATGTTTGGGAAGAGAATCTAAGAAGGATAAAGACAACTCTAAAAACTTGGGCAAAGGGCCAATCAAACCCAATCACCTCTCACAAAGAAGCCCAAAAGAAACTCGAGAACCATCAGCTGGAAATGGAAAATAAAGAGATCACATAAGAGGGCCTGTAATACGAGGACCGTCTTCAAAGACAATGGCACAAAGCCTGCAGAGAGGAAGAATGCTACTGGAGGCAAAAATCTAGAAGCCTCTAGCTAAAATAAGGAGATAAAAATACAAGTGACTTCCACAAGCAAGCAAAGGCAAGAAAGCACTATAAAGCAGTGACAAAAATTCAGGTTCAAAATAACATAATCTTAGATCCAGAAGGCATAAAACAAGAAGCCTTTGAAACCTTTGAAGAACTCTACTCAGAACCACAAAGGAAAGTCATAGACCCTCATTTGTACCCTCTCTCCATTATTCCAAACCTCATAAAGGAGGACATCAACATCAGGCTGATTACGGAAGTAACGCAACAAGAAATAAAGGAGGCACTGGACCAAATGAACCTAGACAAGGCCCTAGGCCCAGACGGTTTCACTGCCAGATTCTATCAATAGTGCTGGGAAATAATAAAATCTGATCTCACCAAGATGATCCGGAAATATCAAACGAGCAGCAAGCTTGGTGGGAGCACAAACTCGTCCTTCTTGGCACTTATCCCGAAAGAGAAAGGAGAAGTCAACTTCAACCGCTTCAGGCCAATCTCCCTCTGCAACACAAGCTACAAAATGCTCACCAAAATTGTAGCCAACAGAATCAAAACAATCCTCCCTCTTATCATCCCAGAAAACCAGGGAAGCTTCATCAAAGGCAGGCATATTACAGATAACATCATACTAGTTCAAGAGGCCCTTCACTCAAGCGTCCGGAGGAAAGACAAAGGTATGATAATAAAACTCGATCTTGCCAATGCCTTTGATAGAGTTAGACACAACTTTTTATTTGAAGTAATGAGAAAGTTTGTTTTCGATTTTTCTTTTGTAAAATGGATTAAAGCTTGTATAGGATCACCTTGGATAGCCCCCATGGTGAATGGAAGAGTAACAAATTTTTTCCAAGCCACCAAGGGCTTAAGGCAAGGGTTCCCCCTCTCGCCCCTCCTCTATGCAATCCAAGCTTCAGTTCTAAGCTATCAACTGGAAAATTCCCAAAGTCAAAACAACCTTCAGGGGTTAAGAATAGCGCAAGGGGTGAAAGACATAAATCATGCACAATTTGCGGACGATACTCTGCTGTTGGGAGGTGCAAGCCCTATAATAGCAAAGAAATTTAAAGAGGAATTGGAAGCCTACGCTGCAGTCTCAGGAAGTGAAATAAGCCAGGCCAAAAGTAAGGTTTATGGATGGAATATTACGCCAAATGAAATGAGGGGAATTACTAGAGTTCTGGGGATGGAAGGGCATACCAACTGGGAGGATTTCAAATACCTGGGAATCCCTATATTCAAATCTGCCCCAAGAGCCTCACATTGGAACCAACTGATTGACAACCTAAAAAATAAAATTTCCTCCT
>ML786991.1:952797-976982 GCA_009831015.1 Picea engelmannii | reverse complement strand
TACTAGAGTTCTGGGGATGGAAGGGCATACCAACTGGGAGGATTTCAAATACCTGGGAATCCCTATATTCAAATCTGCCCCAAGAGCCTCACATTGGAACCAACTGATTGACAACCTAAAAAATAAAATTTCCTCCTGGGGGGCGAACTGGCTAAATCTAGTAGGGAAAGTTGTTTTGATTAAAGCAGTTTTGGCCAGCATACCCATCTATCAGAGCTTGTTTCTTTTAGCCCCTGCCTCCACAATTCAAAAAATCGAAGCACTACAAAGAGGTTTCCTTTGGGAAGGAGGAAAAAAAATAGGAAGGAAAATGCATCTGATAAACTGGGAAAAAACCTCTAAACCTCTCTTGGAAGGTGGCCTCAACTTCAAAAAAACCCATGTTCAGAACCTGGCCTTGGGGGAAAAGTTGCTTTGGATTATTGTCACCAGAAAACCAACTTGGAGCAAATTGGCACTATGGAAAAATTACTTTAGGGGGCCAAGGGAATGATGCATAGAATATCCATGTAGGGAATCTAAGGGATCCCCTATCTTTACCCTCTGCAAAAAGGCCATGCCCCACTTCAACCCTCAACTCACGTGGGTGTCCCGAAATGGAAAGAAAATTAATATTTGGAAAGATTCAATCATGGGAGACCCCCCCCAGGGCTGAGACAAGACCTGTTGCGCCTCAAATACTGGATGGAAAGTCAAAACATAAATTCTCTCTTTGACATCTCAATTTGGGGGAATGACAAGTACAAGACTTGGCAAGGGTGGGGAGTGGTCAACAGACCCCCCGAATTAGAAAGGGAATGGAGCATCCTAAAGCTCTGTCTTCAGGGGAAAGCCCCCCTCAAAAAAAAAGGAAAGGATGAAAGAGGTTGGGGAGGGAACTCCAAGCCCTACACCACAACAGAAGGCTACCGTCTCACTATAAACATTCCCAACATCCCGCCTAACCCGTCCATCTGGAAAGTAATTTGGCAGTCCAAGTCCATCCCAAAAATTGACATGTTTATCTGGACCCTTGCCCATAATAGAATCCAAACAAGAGAAAACCTCAAAAGAAAAGGATGGGAAGGCCCCTACAGGTGTCATCTTTGTCTACAGGCTGAAGAAACTACAGACCACCTCCTTCTCAACTGCGACTACTCCAAAGAAGTCTGGAAGTTGGCAATAGGAAGACAAAGTGTCATCAACCTCCCTCTAGACACCAAAAGTCTTCTCCAACAGTGGGACTCCAATTACCCGTTCAAGATACATAAACGAAGCCAAGCCTATACTATGTGGAAGGTCCTCCCAAAGTTTATCCTGTGGAATCTATGGCTGGAAAGAAACAATAGAATCTTCAGAGACTGCAAAAGGAGCACAACCCTTGTGGTAACCAAAACTCATGCACTCTTTGGTGAAAGTGCACCTTACTTATGCCAATCAAAAAACAACAAAACACTAGAAGCAACAGAAAAACTTTGGTTGGATCAGTTTAAAACCCAAAGTCATAATGGGATAAAGGCTAGCACCCCAAACAAAGAGGAATGGGAAATCAGGAAAGGAAAACAGGATTTCGACAATTGGAAAAAAAAGAGAAATGTCCATATCCTGTCCTTCGACGGGGCCTCAAAAGGGAACCTGAGCCTAGCAGGAGGAGGAGGGATAATTGAAAGCCCCAACGAAGCAGCAACGATAAAATACACCCTAGGTTTAGGAATCGAAACTAACAACAGAGAAAAAGCCTTGGCACTCTGGCAAGGGATAAATCAAGCAAGCAGGCACAGGGTCCAGGACCTTGTTATAATAGGCGACTCCAGAATGGTAATCAAAGCCATAATTCACCATTCTAAAACCCAAAGCGCGAAACTCAATAACCTCTTGGACAAAATCCACCTCCTTCTTGGGAACTTCCACTCATATAAGATCTACCATGTGTTAAGAGAGATAAACGAAAGGGCGAACGTTGAGGCTAACAAAGGCACCCTCTTGGTGCCAAGAAATTTGAAGGTAAATGGAACATTATCCAGCGTGGAGTTACCTTGATCCATGAGAGCTAGCCCTCCACTTTCAAAAGGCAAGTTGGAGAAAAGAAGCAAGGAAGATGGGAAAAGCACTCAAATTAAGTCATGTCAGGACAAAGCTATTGGGTAGAAGGGACAAGGAAGGGTATCATGAGACAGCGGACTTCAAACAAGGAGGAGACAGAGAATCACTATGCCCAAGCCTCACAGATTTAGCAAATCGGGTTGAAATTATGAAGGGGAAGGAAGGAGCGCATAAATCGGAGGCGCCTCCACAGCCTCAAGCCACTCCTAAGCAGAGACCTCTTGAGGAATTTCCATCGAAGCAATAGGGTGCAAGAAGAGGGGAAATATATCAAGAAATGGCATCAAGCTCGGGCAACAAGCCAAGCACAGATGAAAGACTGAAGGCAATGGACACAGCACTGGAAAAATTAAAGCAATTGTTGCAGTTCCAACTGGACTTTCTCGAAAATATGGACTCAGAAGCAGGCAGATGTCTTGAGAAGCTGGAAGAGGACATCTCCACCACCAAAATCGGTTTTACTGAAGAGATGGGCAAGCTGCACAAAGAACTCAAGAATCCCAAGAAAGAATTCGAGGAAAGAATCGGCCAACTGGAGGTAAAAATGTCTCAGCTCAACAATGAATGGAAGCAAAACCCAAAGAACTAATCCAGTCGCTCAGCATGAAAGCGAGCTCAACACATCTTCAGCAAGATTTGTGTTTTGTATAGAAGCCAATGCTGTAAATAAATCTGTAATCGTTAACTTTATGTTAGCACCTTTAGTTAAGGATTCAGGCTTATTGCTTTTAGGAACAGTAGTAAACACCAGGAAGGCAGCCGCTCAGTGAAGCGCAACCCATTTTGTAATCGCACGAGTGGCAAGACCACCTTCTTTATAATCAAATACCACTATCTGTTCTCGTCAAAAAAAAAAAACATAGTAACTAACAGAATTGAATTCGGGAAAAGAAACAATAAGAACAAGACTCGAACTTTCATTAAAAAATGCCTTTGCTTGCAATTTTTGGGCATTTTTCAAACTGTGGATTTCATCCTAAAATAGGCCAGTTACATAACTCACACAACTATGATTCCAACTCAACTGACAGAATCAAAATACGAGGCTTGGAAGTGCCAAAACAATTTCCCGGGAGTTCTCGGCCAAGTTAGCCTCGTTAGTCGTGACACAACCGAAATTTTTGAAGGGCATGGCAAGTTATCTCACCAGAAGCATCTCCCCATGCTCTCTACATCGCAAAAAAATGATACCCCAATCAAACATCATATGAGCAAGTTATGAGCCTTTGAAGTCATGTTGGGTAACACCAAAGTTTCCCTCAAAAAGGTAATCTGTCAACACTTGATTTTTCACGCTGATGCACAAAATTGCTTTGCGTAAAAAAATTTGTATGAAAATTATCCTAAAATTAAAATATTTTAAATTTAAATAGTTTTAATTAAATTGAAATTATTTAAATTTAATATTTATTTAAATAAAAAAGGGAATTAATTTAATTACAAAGCAAATTAAAAAAAAAAAGATTTTAATTTTACAAAGGTTTTGGAGTTTGAATAAGTAGAAGAGAAGGGCCCTAAGCCCAAATTTTAATTACAAGCCTTCTTTTAATGGGACGTTCATCTCGTGCCTTTGTAGTCTTTTGTCCTCCAACTAAAACCCGCCATCTCTATCAAATTTGATGTATGCCAAATTTGATGTATGCCCATGATGTTGTGATTAATTCTTGTTCCATGGGCATGGGATGTATGCACATTATGTTGTGAGAAGGATCCTAGATCTACACGTACTCACTCATGATACACAACCTTCTTGTAGCATTTAATAACCCATCAACTTCCATTGTGTGTTGGTTAGTTCCGATAGTGCACATTTAAAACTACCTGACGTAGTTGAGGACGGAAATCAAATCTCATCCTACTAGCAACTAAGAAGTGTAACTACTGCACACAATCAAGAAGTCGGTTTAAGTGATAAGTGTGGTAAGTCGGTCAGCACTAAGTCAGTCATGTGATCTTTTCCATTGTTATATATAAATCCTTTGAATGAACAATCTCCATTTACATTATCAAAGCTTTGCTTTGTCTGCATTCTTCTTCATTTGTCTCTCGATCGATTTGAAGAACAGTTACGCTCAGTTTCATCTTTGCAAACCTACCTAAGTATAATAGGTAGGCCAAAGAATTTTACATATAAATGAGTAATTTTATTCCTTTAATGACATTTTTCCTTAACACACACACAATATATATATATATATATATATATATATATATATATATATATATAAATAATTTTATTTTCCTTTAATGACATTTTTCCTCTTATTTTCACATATTCTTAAAAGTATGCACCTTAAATTATTTGCCTTATTTTCTATTCGTAATAATTGTTTGTCTTATTTTATATTCATAATTGTTCTATGTAAGAACTGTTGATCATATTTCTCTTAGTTGCTCCTAAATTATTTATGATGCAATTCACATATTTCCATCTATGAAATTCAATATAACACACACGATATCTTTTTTTAGACCAAAAAAGAAATAAATTTTCCGCAACTTGCATAATTCCAGAAAAATAGTGAAATAATTGTACAAAAGTTCAATTTGTTTGTTGATATATTCACATTGAATAAGGTTTTCACAATTCCCAGAAATATGTGAAATTTAAAATTAACCCAAAAGTAAGAAACAATTGTTATTGTTGTTTTATCTATTTTGTGTATATTTTATTTTGTTGTTGCTCTCAGTAATCAAGGAAATAATGTTTTCATGTACTATATAGAAAGAGATAATCAACCATAGATTGAATGAAATTGTTTGCCTACACAGAAATAAATTGATAAACTAACGACTTCTCAAGATAACATAAATAGCATATGCGTGATAGCAAAAACTAATAGGAAGAAATAAAATAAAAATAAAAGGATCAGAAGGCCTGCAACATGCATGCTCTTCTTTTATAGGATCTTTCTTTAGAATCTCCGCCTATATGGACAAATAAAACCATTTCATTCTATTGCCCGCCAAACACTGGAAATTAACATCTACCAGAAATAATCCTTTTGAAACTAAGAAGAATACCTGAGGGTAACCTAAACATCATGGAAAACATATTATAGGAAGCATATAATGTACGGACATATGTTGTGTGTTATTCCATGAGATAAAAGTTTTGAGCTCCTGCAGAGATAAAATGACAAATCAATAACCCTCTCTTCCTTGATGAAGACCATCCCAACGAGGGTTATCTGTGCACCCAAAAAATCATATATTCAGTTAATTTTTCTCATAATACAAAAACACCTTGAAAGTTCAATAAAAAAATTAAGAATGCTTCGTACATTGTTGACATCCACGCCATCTATTGTAAAATTTGAATTCTCGTCCGAGAGATTTTGGGTTGCCTGGCTTATTTGTTTTACCATCAATGGAAGAAGCTTGGTGGCGGTACTGCTTTTCTACAAAACTACCCTGGCTTGATTGAATATCAGGCTCCTTCTCTTGACAGAGGAAAAACCGTCTTCATAATTTTGGGTGGCCTGAGAGGGCATAAAACCTCCTCCAGAGAATAGGGAACCTCCATCCTATTGACTTTCCATACTAAACATCTTTATTCTCTACTTTGTTACTCCCCACAGAGAAAAGGGGTTTTCAGATGAAATTTCAAATAAAACTAATAACAGGGATGAAATGATATGTAGTGTATTCAAATGATGATGGTGGTTTTCTACTGCTAAATCTTTATTGATATGGATATTGGCAATTCAAGCATGGAAGAAAAACTACTGTCAATTTCCTTCCCTCTCTCCATTTCATTTGTCACTTGGTGGTGGCACTTGAAGGTGACGCCAAATGGTGGCCTCATTCTAGAGAAGGTTGCATGGTATTACCATGGTGTCATTGCTAGAGAAGGAAACATTGGCAACAATTATATTCATAATCCTTGGTTGAAATATTTATATTTTTTAATTTTAAATTTTCAATTCATTAAATGAGGAGAGTAGAGCTCGTAATCTTTGTATTTAATATCAAATTTTTACCTTCTGTTTTAATTATTCTCTGTAATGATTTTTTATTAAAAGTTTACATTAATTCTAAATAGTTTTTATACTCAATTTTAAATGTGATATAAATTAAAATTAAGTTTGAATTTATTAAATATAAAGATGGATTAAAAATTCAAAATTTTATAAAAAATTTAATTCACATAGATTTATACTCACCTAGAAAAATTCAAAATTTAATAAAAACATTAATTCACATATATTTATACTTACCTAGATATGTAAAATGAATCAAATTTTTATTAAAAAATCAATTCACATAGATTTATACTCACCTAGATTTGTGAAAATGAGTTTAAACCAGTTTATTGCACCATGACAATTCATAAAAGTACATAACCTTTATAAACTAACATGTTGAATAGTATATTTTAGGTGAAATTAGTTTTTGGATTATCTAAATTATCTCCAGGAAAAATTCCCCCAAAAAAATAGTGTTACTAATTGATTGCAGCACACCATTTTATATTGTATTTGAATTCCGTGAGAGCTCACACCCTCAATGATTCTCGAATGACATGTGTAGGGAGAATAGGAATGGTGATGGGTTGATCTTGTGCTTGAGTGAACAAGTTGATTTTGTATGCTCCATATCATGATCCACACTATGTTGTTGGCATGGTTAGTGACTTTTTGCGGAGTGGGCTAACTCAGGAGCAATCTTTGTTACACATCAAAAATGCTCATCACAATGATAGCTCAATGTCGTCATTACCAATACTGCAAGTGTCGCATTTTGGCCACAAGTGTCACAAATATCACACTGTCATCTTGCCTATGTCGTGTCTCCGATGAAATTGTCAAGAACACTTAAAAGACACCTCTAAAGACTAGTGTTGGAGGAGAGACATCATTTGACAAAAAGTACAAATCTTTTGCCATGGGAAAAACCACTAAAAAATCAATTTTGGAAGGTAGCGCTCCCCTATACACTATCAGGGAGCGCCAACACTCTGTACCCTCTTCTGGGGGAGCGTTGTAGTGCTCTGTGTCCCCTTTTGAGGGAGCATTGTCCTTGTTTGAGATAATTTTGGTATGTTGAGAGAAATCAGGGAAGAATCCCCTTCATCTCTGGAATTGGTTGGATTCGGATCTAAGGTCAAGCCTCAATATCAGGGAAGATCCACAACTGAAGGAGAAGGATCCTCAACCTATCCCAAGACTATCTCAAGTGGTTAGGCCTCTCCAAGCCTATATAAGGAGGCCTCTTCATGGTGAAAACAGGCATTGTAAAGAATCAAACTTATGATCTCAAAAGGGAGATATCATTGAAGAATCAACATTCTGTGTGTGGATTATTTGAGCAAGGGTCCAGACAAAGAGAGCTTGGTGAAGCTATTGCACTCACATCTATGGTTGTAAGCATTTCACTTTGTTTGCATTAATATAAATCTATGCTAGGCCTGTTTCCCTTGAAGTTTGTGTATGTTTCATAAAATTGTGTCTTTTATAGATTCATTGTGAAGTTAATCATGAGTAGAGTAGGAAGTATGCCTCGTTGTTTTTTCTCATTGTATTGTAGAACCTTCTAAGAAACTTGGAGATCAATATCAGCCTGGATCGAGCAAGGACAAACATCGGTAAAGAGGTATTTATTTTTCTTCCTTCTCTTTATTTGATAGTTTAGTTTCATGAAAACGAAAGTCAGTGTCCATAATATCACCTTTCTATCTTGGCCTTAGGAGCCTAGAGTCCAAGAGAGAATCCACTTTTCCGCAGGGGGATTTCTCTGTAACAAAAATTGATGACTCCACTGGGGAAGAGCTCTGATTTTTGTTTCCTTTCATAGGTCATGTCTTGGCCTTTGCTAATTATTTGACCTTATCCATACTGTCTCTTTGATTCTTAGATCTGATTGATTGGCTCTTGATTTCATCATATTCAATTTGATTGATTGAGTTTGCTTGATTTTTTGGGCATTTTTCTGAACTTTAAGAGGATAGCACTTCCCTACCCTTATTATCAAAGCATCGACACTCCATGTTGGTCTTACATAGAGCGTTGTAACACTCTGGTGCCCCTTACACCAAAGCGCTACCCCTTGTTTGTGAAAAATATTCTAAGGTTTCATTCTCTAAGGTTCATTTCTTTCTTTTAGCACTTGCTCAGAGTCTCATAGTCTCAGTACATATTTGTCTTGGCCTTCAACACTTTGTTTTCTAAGAATTGTTCACCTTTTGTTTGGAATTTTGACATTTTATTTCCTTGCCTTGAAGTCACTCTTTGTCTTTAACGATTTAGAGTCAACTGACTATTTTCCTCTCACTTATCTGACTGAGCGGAAGATTTTGTGAGGGAATTCAAAGGTTTATGCACCATTCCATTTGATCTTTGAGGTCATCTTGTCCAAGCCCTTTTTTTTCTTTCTTTTCGAGTTTTTGGTTTTATTTTTCTTGTTTGATCACAACAAGGGTGTGTTTTTGTTTCTCTAGAGTTTTCTTCCAGTTGCTTAAATCTCATAGATATTGAAGTCTGATTAACATATGAATCTTTACATCAAACTGATTATCAGTTGCATATAAACATTTTAGCATTGTATCGAAGTTTTGATTGAGGAATATTGCATGAGGTCATTGCATCTTAGTGTTTGAAAGTGAAAGGAAAATCCTTCTCCTTCCCTTAAATAGACATTCATTGAAAGAAAAGATTTCTTATCATTTCGTATGCATGTTTTGGGAACTGAGTCATAATATCATTAGTTTTCACTCTCGTACACCTCTGAGTAAACAACAGCCACTAAAATCAATGCTAAACTAAAATTTATAAGAATTTTTTACATTTTTTTAAGAAAACCTACATTAGCTTAAGGTGTAGGGATTTGGAATAGGTTGAAAGGATAACTTTCCAAAGCTATCAAACAAACTCAGTATCTTGTGATAGGGAGAGTGAAATCCAATTGTCGTATAAGCTTTCTGGTCCCACTCTCACACAGGGGTTACGCACGAGGTCGCATTCGGGAGAGCTACGGAGATTATCCCTCAATGGTTTGATTGTTTGTAGTAGTCGAATCATATATTGGGGGTCACTTGAGGGTATACCGACGATTATGTGTGGGAGCCTCTCGAGTTGATTTCAGACTTGTTATCCTACCCATATGTTCAAACTGGACTGTTGACTGTACCTACCCAGGGGCTAACTACGAGTTGGTGACCTTAGTAGATATAATATTTAGGGTCTTACACAAGGTGAAGGTGAAGGGAAGTTTCAGTGTACCTGGAACAGACGTTAGTCAAACTCACTCAGGCTTCTTGGAGGGTAAATCCACAATTACTGCAAGGAAGCTTGCACCAAGGCATAATTCCATTAAGCAGGTTGCCAATGTAACTGATCCACCCGCTCTATCCCTACCCCTTCCTATTTTGATCTCGCGACGTTGGATTTCATCACCAACTAGTGGTTTCATTGTGGGAAGGTTTGTTTGATTGTTTGCTTCTCAAATTCATAGCGTGTGTTGTTTGTTTTACTTAGTGGACCTTAGGTCGAGTCGGTGTTAAGGGCATCAACTCTTGAGAGTACCAATGGAGGAACCCCTTGTCCCAGGGAACCTTACACCTTTCCTTTTTTTGGAAACTTTGGTCCTCCGTACATTGCCACATTGAGTCTTCCGAGACTCACCATCGGATTACCGGTTTGGTTGTTCCCCACTCCAGTGATCACGAATCCTCCCAGTGCTTCAATTGCACCTAATACTTTAGATATCATTACACCACCCACACATCAACCTCATGTCGACTTTTCGCCTTCTTCATCCTTTAAGTCTCCTTCCCTTTCTCCTTCTTCGCCTAGTGAAAGCTCTAAAGCAAGTAACCAGGTTGATCATAAGAAGAAGAAACAGAAAGAGAATAAGAAGAAGAACCTGAAAAGGACCAAGGCTCATCAGATGTTGGATCCAAGAAACTAGCTACTGTTAATAGTACTGGGATTGTTGATGAGGTCAACAAGAAAAGAAATAAGAATCTAAAACCCAAATTCCCTTGCAGTCTTTGTAAGGGTGACCATTTTCTGAGGGATTGTCCTGGTCTTCCCAAGGTATTAGAAGTGTGGTCCTCTCCGTCATTAGCCCCTAATAGACATGTTGGTGATGCCCTGCCAACTAGTGACATTAAGGTTGGTAAGAAGAAGAAGACTGTCAAATTTCCTTCCATGTTATGCAAAGGTGATCATTACTCTCACTTTTGTCCTCGTATGAACGAAGCTTCTTCTCTTTTGGAAAAACTTCAACTTCCAGTTGGTTATAGTATGTTTTCCCCCAACCCCTTGTTAGCTGATGGACTAGTCAATCCGGTTCCATCCCCGGTCAATCTGGTTTATCAGGTGGTCAATCTAGTTTCATTCTGGGTTGATCCACTAACCAAAGTAGTTGATCCAGTTCCATCATCGATCAACCCCACTTTTCATCTGAAAAGTGAGACCCAAGTGATTGATCCACTCCCATCCTTGGTCAGTCCCACCCTTCATCTGAAGAGTGCCAATGTGGTCAATCCCATTCCTCCTCTGATGATTGACAAAATGGTCGATCCAGTCCTGCCATCGGTCGATCCCACTCCTCCCTTGAGGAGTGACAAAGTGGTTGATCTAGTCCCTTCCTTGGTCAGTCTCACCCTTCATCCGAATATTACCAAAGTGGTTTCTCTAGTTACATCATTGGTCCATCCTACTCTTCCTCTGAAGAGTGCCAGCGTGGTCGATCCGATCCCATCATCGGTCGATCCTACTCTCCCTCTATATATTAAACCTGATACTACCCACGTTTTTCTTGTTGATACATAATCTACTGTGTCAGGGGGCATTCCTCCTTCTCCTGTGAAAACCCCTCTGAGTAATGAGGCCATCCTTTTTGATTGGGGTGCGCTAACTGGACCTCGTCTTATCTCTTACATTCCTTTCCAGATTACAATATAGGTTTGTGATCGAGATGTTCCTCAAACGCTAATAGATGAAGGTGTGTCCGTTAGTATTTTATCCTCTATTACTTGGCATGCTTTAAGTTGTCCTCAGCTTGCGTCACTTACACAGAATCTGTTAGCTTTTAATAGAAGAACTAGTCAACCTTTAGGGACCCTCTCAGTTTCCTGTAACTTTGGGAGCAAAAACGGTCTTTATTGATGTCATGGTAGTTCGAGACCCCTTGGATTTCACTTTACTCCTTGAACGGGATTATGTCTATGCCATGAAAGCCATTGTGTCCACTCTTTTTTGTGTGATATATTTCCCTCACAATAGAAGAATTATGACTATTGATCAACTTTCATTCATCAGTCCTGAATAGATTACCTCCCTAAATGGTTCTTATATGCAGACAGTATCGCCCCCACCACATGTTAATTATGTGGCGTTGTCTTCCATGACTTCAACTCCTGATGATCTAGATACAGTGGTTGACATGGTGATCTCTTTGATAGGGCTATTAGATCCAGATCTCCCCACCCTTATCAAGGTCGTTGACATATATTCCTTCTAGAGTGTTTCTCTTCCATCTAGTGAAGATATCTTGGAAGCCATGATCGACATTTGTCCCTTGACATGTGTTCCTTCCAGGGCATTATCCTCTTGGAAGCCATGATCAAGAAGAGGTCACGAGCATAGTTTCTCTTCTCTATGGAAAGCTCGTTAAAAAATGAAATAGCAACATGAGCATGGTTTCTCTTCTCTGTGGCAAGCTCGTTAAAAAATGAAAAAGAGGCTACGAGCATAGTTTCTCTTCTCTATGGCAAGCTCGTTAAAAAATGAAACAAAAGCCACAAGCATAGTTTTCCTCTCTGTAGCAAGCTCGTTAAAAAATGAAACAGAAATCTGGGGATTGAACCCGGAGCCACGAGCATATTTTCTCTTCTCTGTGGCAAGTTCATTAAAAAATGAAATAGAAGCCATGAGAATAGTTTTCTTCTCTGTAGCAAGCTCGTTAAAAAATGAAACAGAAATCTAGGGATTGAACCCGGAGCCTTGAGCATAGTTCTTTTCTTGTGTCAAGCTCATTAAAAAATGAAACAGTCACCTCTCCCTTCGAGTCGAGTCTTTCGTTAGGTCTCATGTTTGAACCTTCAATTCATCCACCCTTATCCTTTTTCTCCATCTAGTACAGAAATTGGTGACAACCTCAAAGTTGGGGAATGAATTGAAGCTTGGGGGGGTAGGTCTCCAGCCTTTGATTATCATTCTGGAGTTATGCCACTAGATTTTCAAGATGGGGGCATAGTACCAACCATCCATAGGTATCCCTTTGGAAATTACGTTAGGAATTTATGAGCATAGTTTAATTTTGTTTCAATCTTGTGTAAAAATGAAACCAATACCAAGCTTAGTCTTTGTTCTTTCTCGTGCTCGCAAAAACATGAGAACGTAACTGAGTATACTTTTATCACTTTTTTGGACTCGTAATGGTTGTACGAAAAAGGAACACCCTAGAGTCTCCTTTAAGCTCTTTTCAGACTCTCTAAACATGAAAATATTGCCGAGTGATCTTGCTTCCTTTCACACTCATTAAAAGGTTTGAAAGGGAATATTTTGAGTGGTAGTTTATCTCTTTTTCGGCCTTGCGAGACTAAAATTATGAAAAAGGACAACCTTGGAGTCGTCTTTAAGTCATTTTCAGACTCTCTAAACATGAAAGATCACTGATTTTACCTTCTCTGGACTCATTAAATAATCATACATTGAAGGGCCCATATCGCACAAGTCGACAGAGATAGACTTGTCGCAGGAGGGCCTTGATGTATCCCCCATCAATGACACGAAACTGACACAGAGATGTAATTGGTGGACCAAATGGACTGACACTAGTATTGAAACAAGGATTTGTGATGGTTGACTCTTGAGGTAGATACTTCCCTTGAACACTTTGGGGGGAAATCTGTTACACATCAAAAATGCTCATCACAATGATGGCTCAGTGTCGTCATTACCAATACTGCAAGTGTCGCAAATATCACATTGTCATCTTGCCTATGTCATGTCTCAGACGACATTGTCAAGAACACTTAAAAGACACCTCTAAAGACTAGTGTTGGAGGAGAGACATCATTTGACAAAATGTACAAACCTTTTTCCATGAGAAAAAACACTAAAAAATCAATTTTGGAAGGTAGTGCTCCCCTATACACTATCAGGGAGCGCCAGTGCTCTTTACCCTCTTCTAGGGGAGCATTGTAGCACTCTGTGTCCCCTTTTAAGGGAGCATTGTCCTTGTTTGAGCGAATTTTGGTCTATTGAGAGAAATCAGGGAAGAATCCCCTTCATCTCTGGAGTTGGTTGGATTCGGATATGAGGTCAAGCCTCGATATCAGGGAAGATCCACAACTGAAGGAGAAGGATCCTCAACCTATCCCAAGACTCTCTCAAGTGGTTAGGCCTCTCCAAGCCTATATAAGGAGGCCTCTTCATGGTGAAAAGGGGCATTGTAAAGCATCAAATTTATGATCTCATAAGGGAGATATCATTGAAGAATCAACATTTTGTGTGTGGATTATTTGAGCAAGGGTCTTCACAAAGAGATCTTGGTGAAGTTGTTGCACTCACATCTATGGCTGTAAGCATTTCACTTTGTTTTCATTAATATAAATCTATGCTTGGCTTGTTTCCCTTAAAGTTTGTGTATGTTTCATAAACTTGTATGTTTTATAGATTCATTGTGAAACTAATCATGAGTAAAGTAGGAAGTATGTCTCGTTTTTGTTTCTCATTGCATTGCAGGACCTTCTAAGGAACTTGGAGATCAAGATCAGCCTAGATCGAGCAAGGACAAATGTCGGTAAAGAGGTATTTACTTTTCTTCCTTCTCTTTCTTTGATAGTTTAGTTTCATGAAAAGGAAAGTCAGTGTCCATAATAGCACCTTTCTGTCTTGGCCTTAGGCGTCTAGAGTCCAAGAGAGAATCCACTTGTCCGCAGGGGGATTTCTCTGTAACAACCTTCCCTCCCGAGTTACTTTCTCGACAGGTTTTCTAGCGGTCTGCTTTTATATTTCTGACCAATCCAGAACTCTGATCGATTTTCTAAGCATCTGGGTTGGTTTAAAATGGGGCATAACCCTTGAGGTAAGGTTTTGAAATGCATGGAACATTAATCCATGTGAAACTCATCTTACCCCTGAAAATTTGGCCAAATTCAGGCCCATTTTTTTTCCTAAAAAGCGAAACTCAGGAGGGAATATTTCCCCTAAGTTAGCTTACTCCGACTTTTTTCTAGTCAAGCAGTTGTTATCCTTTCTTTATATTATATTTTAATCGAAATAAGAGGGACAAATAACTCTTTGGGTGCCTTCCTTTACTTGGGTTTCCAACCATTTTATTTTATTTTTGATGTAGCAATATATTTTTGTGTTAGATTATTTCTCTAAGTTTAAATCCTTTACTCTGTAACAAACCAAATGATCATTATTAATGAGACAAATCAATGAAATAAGTTTGTTTTCAAATTTGTCAAACAATTTACTCATTGGATTATCGTATTGCTTACAATTTGTATCCTTGTATATTGTGTTTTTTTTTCCACTCCACAATACTTTGGTTAAATCTTTTATTTTTTTAAGAAGGATAAACTTCTTTATTTTCACAAATTTTGATAGATATTGGTTACCAGGTAACCTTTTTTTTAATGTTATAGTGAGATTGTAAAATTTGACTCGTGGATAACATTTGTATGTACACCCCGGATGGGGTGCTACGTCGAACAATGGAGACACATGGAGTAGAGCCTGGCTAGGCCATAAATGAGGCTGGCCGACTCCCATCCCCTCAGCATTAAGGATGGGAGTTGGCTCCAACTACCACCCACCTAATAGAGGACTTTCCCCTCGCACAAGAAGTCCATTTATGAAACTCATTCACAAGGGGAATTTAATGGCGCAGAACATCCCATCGGCCCTCCTGCTCTTGATGAGCCTGAGCCTTGCCTTCTTTCATTTTCAGCTCCTCCTGCACCAGCTCTACAAACAGAAGATTTAGAGCAGTGACCATTACACCCTTTGCATTGCCTTTACTGACTTCTTCACCTTGATTCCTCATGAACGAGGGAAGCCATTCCATGGCTCATCCTGGGACGCCTTTGCTACCTAATGGAGGTGGAGGCAAAGCATGGAATGAGCACTCTCCATTGCTTGAACCCAAATCATGCACATACGAATTGAGCTCAGAACACCTCCTAGATCGTCGATTGCAGAATCCATCTCCGAGCCACCAATGGCGTACGTTGAAGAAATTATCTCAGAGGAGCCCATTCAGATCCCTCCAGAGCATCTCCTCTTCATGGTGTGAGATAATTGGGCACCACCAAGTGACTTTCGAGTGAAATTTTCCATGATGGCCACCAAGAAACTGCAAGCATGTGGGAATGAACCGGAACAGGAGGAATTCTCCACCTGCTTCATTGAGGAGGAGATACCAGGAGAAATGACCTCTCAGGCTATAGTTCCAGAAGTTGGAGACACCATGGATGATAGTGAGAGTGTTGGTAGAGATGCAGACACGAAGCAGCATCGGGAAGCAACTTCAAGAAAGCCTGAGGAAATGCAACAGGGCGACACGACAAGGGAGGGTGGCGCAGTCTTCATGCCACCTCCCATCTCCTCAATGTAGAATCAATGGCATGTCCCGACACCTTTCTTCCACCCGGACCACCTTTCCTTGATTTTTTATCTGAGGGGCCAAATGGAAAACCAAGTCCACCATTAAACACTCATGGGTCAACCTATGGACATTCTCTATGATGCATTCTCCAACGCGCCACCAGGACGAAGATGTCCAACCTATGCACAGTTTTTCGTCATGCCAGCTAAGGAAAAGGCCCAGGATGCGGATGCCACCTCAGACACCACTGGGTAACTGCCATGGCCTTGCTTAAGATTCCAATCTTACTTTTTACAGCTTTGTGTATGCTTATACTTAATCTCTGTAAGACAATAGTTATAGCTAAGACATTGAAACACCATCAATCCTAGTTTCCTATGGGCAGGATTGTCGGCATTTTAGTCTATTTTGGACATGGGATGACACTGTTTCGGTTTCCTCTTAGGCGGCAGAACAGATGACATCCCAGGAACAACTGTAATTTTTGTCAACTAATATAGCAGGAACTTCCCTCTTTTTTACTTAGAAAAAAAAAAAAAAAAACATGTATATGTACAACTTGAATAAACCTAATGGTTAAGAATATGTGTGTCCTCCTAAGAAATCATAAGTTCAAATAGAAAGGAAAGTAGAGTATATACAACTTTAAAAGTCAAAAGAGAGTTCATTGTTTCACAAACAAGAGAATCTCATTACACCAATTTAGTGACATAATAATAATAATAATTATTGTTATTATTATTATTAGGATTTATAAAAAATATAAAACTATATAATTTTTAATTTTTAATGTTAATGAAAGAAGGATTGTAAAATCAGAATTAAGGATAAAATGTATATGATATTATGTATTTTAAAGTGAAATAAAAATATTTAATTAATCTGATATAAAATTTTAAATAATTTGTTTAACTTCTTAAATTTATCCATATTTTTTTATCTTTACAATACCTTAATTTTCTTTTTTCCTCTAACTCTTTATCACATCACATTTTCTCCTTAAATTTTGATTTGACGTTCTTTTTAATAGTATCTTTATTCTACAAAATGATGTCTTCCATGATTCTCCAATATTTTAGCCAAGACCAGGCATCTTTATGCCATCCTCGCTTGAGTTGATGGTGGTCATGACTCGATTTTGAAGCAATTTTAGGAAGCCTCTTGTTTTCCATGTTGTTTAACTTGTTCTTATACATTAGGTATCTAGACATAGCCATGCTCTCAATGGGGGAGAGGCTTGTTTCTAAGAGGAGGATGGGATAGGGCGTATTTCCTTTAATTTTGAGATTATAGGTTATAAAATTCTTTTGTATTTTCGCTATCTTTCTCCAGGATTCACTAGAGATACTACAACCCCAAACTTCACATCCATAAAGAATAACAGGTGTAACAAGAGTCTCAAAGAGGAGTTTCTTCTTATCCCAACTCCAAAGATCAACTTATTTACAATTGTTTTCAAGCCCATAATAAGTTTTCCATCCCCCAATAATCATTTTCTCAATGCTATAATTCTAATTGATCTTGTGGTGAATATCAATTCCAATATATTTGTATGAAGTCTCAAAATATATTATTATATATTTTGATACATCACTCATATGTCTATAAAAAAATATTCTATTTAATAACGTATATATTACAACATCTCTCGTATAAAATTAATAGATAGATAAGAAATATTTTTATTTATTTTAATTAAAATAAAAATTTACCATAAATTAAATGTCATACTCATCCTATTTAAAAATGATCAACACACACTCTATTATTCTGTACATTGCACTTTACATCGTCAATCTTAAGATCCAACCATATAAAACCTAACCGACACAATACTAGCATACTCCCTAAGCGGGAGAATGGGAATGCCAAAGTAATTAGAAATTAGAGGGAGGTTTAATATTAATGTTGTTATTTCAGATTATAAAGATATTGTGTTTGAATGTCTCCAAGATGTCTCAACTTGTATAAATGAAACATGGAATTGTTCACCACTCTGTCCATTGAGTAGACAAACAACATTTGACATTGCAAACTTTTACCTCAACCCTTTATGCCCGCCTAAACAATGTTCCCACGACCATCCATAAGAAAAGACCTTACATAATGCTCTTAAAGTAGCATCTATATTCCCTGTGTGCATGTCTCTAAACACATGTTTCTATTTATTAGAAATAACTTACTTAAATATTTTTAAAGACATCCATGTTCTTCATGAAGTTGTTATTTTTCTCAACATTACTTAGTATACTAATTGGTTGTGGGTAGGTCATCCACATTATTGGTGAAGTTATGCATTTTAATCGACATTGCTTACTCGAAGTCATTTTAAAACATTATCCATGTTATTGACAAAGTTGTCAATTTTCTTAACATTTAAGTAATAATAATGTATTTATATGTAATAAAAATCACTAAATCCACTTTAAGAACCAATGAGAGACAAACCCATATAATTGCAACATTCCCTTCATACCTAACTTGGTCTCCATGTCCAAAAGGTTAATTGATTTATGTATTGCATGTAGTAGATATTAAGTTTAGGTTCGCAATAACAGGGGGCCCTACAAGCATGAGACATGTGAATTTTATTATTGAGGTCTACACCTTGGGGACCCTGAGGCAGTACCATCAGAAGCATCAACATGTCTCAATATTCATAAGCATAACCCTTGCATAATTCATAGAAATCTGAATTGCAACAATATATTTGTGAATGGTAATACTTGTGTTCTAAAGATCAGTGATCTAGGTTTTAATAAAAATGATCATGTTGCTCACTCTATAATTGGTACAACGGAATGCATGACTCCATAATTATATGGAGAGGATTATAATCAACATGTAGATGTTTATCCGTTTGGCATGTTCTTACTGGAGATGGTTAATTTGGATATTCCTTATAGTGAGTGTCATAATGTTTCTTAGATTTATAAGAAGGTGAGCTTTATTATAAGGCTTGCATTAGTGGAAAAGGTTAACAATTAAAAAATGAGGCAATTTATTGAAAAATGTTTGGTGGGAGTGTCAGTTAGGCCTTTTTCAGTAGAAATTCTGATGGGCCATTTATTTAAAGGAATCCAAGTGAGCATCTAGTACATGTACATGCTACACTCTCTATTCTCTATCGAAATGAACTTGTATAAGAATATTTTGTGCTTTGCTGCAATTTTATGCAGTTTAATGAAAAACAAATCACGTAATGTAGTATGTAATTTCCAAAGTAAAGTGGTGGAATTCTGTACTAAATGTTAACTTGAAGCCTCGACTATAAACTATTTATAAAAATGCATCAATCACACTCTAGGATGCTCAAATTTAAGAATATTACATACATTTCTAGATGATAAAGTAATTTAATATCAATACAAGTGAAATTAGAAGCAAAGTTGCTTATATCTATCTCTTAAAATAGTTTAAAGTAGTAGTTTTATGTAGCCCAAAGCTAAAAGATAAAATAATTATAAAATACTTGAAACTTTAATAATAATAAAACATAAATGAAAATGGTCACTCCACTTTTTGAAGTAGAATTGGAAAGATCTTGATGTTAATAACTATTAAGAATGTCATATGTGTAAATTGAAGTCATGAAAAAACTATTAAAATAAATTGATAAATAAAAATTGTGATACATTAGTCCTATCCATTGCACTCTAAAGTATAATTGAATTCTAATACATCTTACTCTTTTAGACTTTTAAGCAATAAATTATCAAAGCTACTTAATATTACAAAATTAATTTTTACCTAATCAATAATAATATTATATTTTTATATGATTAGATAAATAAAGTTGTTATACTAAATTTGAACTTCATTTACAATTTGAAATTTAAACAAATAGTTTTTGAAAATAATGTATAATTTTCATACCCTTATATGTAGCATTTACATTACATTATATTTAATAATGATAAGTTTCTTGAGACTTTTATTGATAACCTTTAAGTATGAGTAAAGTTTCACAATGATCCAAGTTTAGTGTATGGTGGAAGGACATCCTCACCTAAACTTGGACAAAATAGGTGAGGAATTGGACAAAATAGAATTGGAAAAAATAGGTGAGGAATGGGCCCAAACCATAGACTATGAACACATCCCTTTCAGATGTCGAAAATTCCATGAACATGGACACCTCTTCAGAGACTGCCCTCTCAATGCCCCTCCCCCAAAGAGGGAAGTTGAAGAGAAACCAAAAGAAGGATTCATCGAGGTTCAAAATTGGAGACAAGTGTATAAGAAGCCCACAACCAACAACAGAAAAAAGAACCCAAATAATAATTCATTTGAAGCTCTCAACCGCCTCCCAAAAGAAGAAGAGGTGGAAAACCCCCACAAAACCATGGGGAAAGATCCCAGCAAGCACAAGGAAGATCATTCGTCACAAGAGTATCACACCCCAACAAACCAAGAAGCTCCACATACTCACCCAATCTCGGGGAAAGAACCAGAAAGAGAGGAAGACACAGTCAAGGAAATGGATGAACGGGACCTAGCGGAAATCGACCTCGATAGGTTAGAGGAAGCACTCAACAAGAAGGATCTCCAAACCTTACCAGAGGACCCACTAAAGAAAGTTCACAAAGTATTTCTGGACTCATCAGCAAGGGCTACATCTAGGTTGGGGATCAGCTCAGACCTACACCAATATCCAAGAAAACACCCAAAAGAAAACAAGCGACGGGGCAAAAAATCATCTCATCAACTAATAAAGGAAGCAGGAAATTATATGATCAACTCGAGACAGATTCACAGGCTCTCAGAGAGCTCCTTTTCCCACCCACCAAATTGTTAACTATGAATATCCTCACATGGAATATTAGAGGTCTAAATGGAAGATCCAAACAAAGGATTCTTTGAAACTACATCAAAATGGAAGACCCTGATATATTCCTGATACAAGAGACAAAATGTGTAGGGAAAACTGCAGAAGATATCATAAAAATATGTTGGTGCAACTGTGAATCTTATCAAACAGACTCAAAAGGGGCTTCAGGAGGCCTGGCCATCCTATGGAATACTACTACAATCATCCTTGATCAAGGCTTCTTCACTCCTTGCACCATCACAACGCACTACAGAGCCATCGGTTCGGACAAGGAGGGAATGATCACAAATGCCTATGGACTGCAGAACAACCAAGACAAAGACCTCTTTCTTTAGAGCCTAGCTTACCTAGGTTCCTTAGCAGAGGGAAAACGATGGATAATAGGGGGAGACTTCAACATGATTCTCACACTGGAGGAGAAGCGAGGGGGAAAAAAGCGCCTGGAGTAGGATAGTGCAAAATTCCAAGAACTCATAGAGAACCTCAGACTGGTAGATATTGAGAACAACAATGGCACTTACACTTGGACCAACAAAAGATTAGGTCACCAACAAATAGCATGCAGGCTTGATCGCTTCCTCATTTCAGAAACTCTCCTTTTTGAAGGCCCCCTAGTAGACTCCAACATCCTCCCAAAGGTAGGCTCAGACCACTGGTCGGTTCAGCTTTGGGTTGACACTATTTCCACCCTCAAGCTTAAACCCTTCAGATTTGAAAAATTTTGGATTCCCATCTAGACTTCCAAGAGCTAGCCCGTCATTGGTGGAGCACCGTGGAAATACAAATGGGTACAAAAATGTATTGCTTCCAGCAAAAACTCAAACATTTTAAACAACAGGTGTGCAAATGAAATAAAGAAGTCTTTGGGAACATTTTCCAGGAAAGGAAATTGCTAGAACAAAAACTAGAGGACCTTCAGGGACAAATCATTTAAGCAAGATACACATTCACTCAGCAGCATGAGGAGAATGAACTCAAAACAAAACTAGAAGAAAGACACAAACAGGAAGAAATCCTGTGAAGATAGAAATCTCGGGTTCAATGGCCCAACGAGGGAGAGAAAAACACCAAATTCTTCCACCATTCCATGACCCATAGATGCCTCATTAATCGTATCATGAAGTTGGATGACTCGCAAGGAAACACCTTGTTAACTCATCAAGAAATAATGCACAAGCTAACAGACTTCTACAAAGATCTTCTCTCAGAACCCAAGGCAGACCGCACCTCAGCAATAGAGAGGGTGACCCAAAATATCCTAAATATAATCATCCAGGAACAGAATGAGGCTCTCATGACACCAATAAATCAAGCAGGAGTGGATTAGGATATTCAGGAGTTACCCATAGGCAAAGCTCCAGGCCCAGATGGTTTCACGATAGACTTCTTCCACTCTTGTTGGCCAATGTTAAGGGATGATGTGTGGCAGCTAGTGGATGAATCACGCAACTCAGGTAAAGTTATTCCAACACTAAATGCCACTTTCCTCACCCTAATACCCAAAGAAGAAAGGGTCACAAATCCAAAGAACTTCAGACCCATAGCACTTTTCAATGTGAACTACAAAATCATATCCAAGGTCATATCTCTAAGACTCAAGCCAATACTTCCCTTCATCATCTCCAAGGAGAAATCATGATATGTAGAAGGAAGGAAAATCATGGACAGTGTCATACTTGTCCATGAAATCATTCACTCACTCAAAAGCACACATACTCCAGGTATGCTTCTAAAACTTGACCTTTCAAAATATTTTGACAAATTAAGCTGGAAATACATGAAATCTCTCCTATCGGCTTTCGTTTTCAACAAGGATTGGATCTCTTGGATAATGAGCCTCATTTCCTCAACTTTTTTCTCAATCCTTGTTAATGGAGTCCCCTCTCAACCCTTCTCCCCCACAAAAGGAATAAGGAAAGGAGACCCTCTCTCCTCTTTCCTTTTTTTCATAATGGTTGAAGGCCTAGGACGCTATATCAAAGATTCTATTCAAAATGGATCCCTCCAAGGCCTCCCTCTTCATGGATTACAACCGGCAGCCTCCCACAACCAATTTGTTGACGAAACGCTACTAATGAACACCCCCACTGTGCAAGAAGCAAATAAACTAAGCTCCATCCTCCTTGATTTCAGCGAAGCCTCTGACACCACCTTTAACCTGGCCAAGTCACAAATATTCTTTTTTAATACTCCTAAAGCAATCCAACATCACCTTTCTCAACTTCTGAATGTCCATGTCTACACTTTTCCCTCTCATTACCTGGTCTTCCCTCTTTCTGACTCAGCAGCCAAAAGCCTCTCCTAGGACTCTCTCCTACTCTACATTACCAACCGTCTTAGCAACTAGACCTTTCATTCCCTCAACCTTCCAGCCATAACCATTCTTTTAAAGTCAGTTCTCCAAGCCATCCTAGCTTACCTCTTCTCAGCCCTAGCTTCCCCCCAATCGGTCATAAATAAAATAAAGAATCTGCAAAAAAAAATTCTCTGGTATGGACACAACCTAGAAAAAAAATGGGCCCTATTCAGTTGGGACAAAGTCTACAAGCCCAAATGCTCAGGTAGTATGGGCCTCCCGAACCCTGGAAAATTAAATTGCACAATGGAAGCAAGAATATAGTGGAGATGGCTCAAAACACCAGCAGAGATCTAGGTAAAACTATGGAAATGCAAATATTCCCGAAATACACGTCACATCCATCTTGTAAGAATGCAAGAAAAAATTCAAGGCTACAACATCTGGAATGCATCTTGGAAAAATAGGCCACTCATCCAGGAACATGCTTTATGGGAAGTTTGCAATGGCCAAAATGCCCTATTCTGGACAGATTCCTGGAAGAATATGCCACCCCTACAACTGGAAGAAAATATACAATCCTACGAAAATCACATTCAATATCTTTCCACTCTCAAAGTGGTAGATTTGTGGATAGATACCCCCAGCAACTCTCCCTAGCGATGTTGGAAATCTACCCATCATGAACTCCAAGTGGAAATGGACTGTGACCTACAACACTGGAAACAAGCAACATCCCAATGGAGAATCCAAAAAAGCACAGACCAAGACATTCTCAGATGGGGATATACACCTCATGGAAGCTTCACTCTCAAAGAAGGATACACTCTATAGGAGAAATTCCATAATCTTCAAAAGGACAACATATGGACAACAATATGGAAATCACAACTCTGGCCCAAAATCTCTACATTCCTCTGGCTTCTACTTCAAAACAAATATTAACCTGGGATAATCTTCAAATATGAGGTTGCATTGGCCCCTTGATCTGCCATCTCTGCCATCTCCAAGCAGAAACCATGGAGCACCTCCTAAACAACTATCCACTCGGTGAGTACATATGGAACCAGACCACTTAGCTCATGAGAAGAACCAAACGAGTTCAAAACAGCATCATAAGAACCATAAAGGATTGGGGCTTTTGTCTCTTCAAAAGTCCCATCTTGAACAGAACCTGACATCTCTTACCAGGCTTCATAGTTTGGCAACTATGGAAAGAGAGGAACAGAAGAATCTTTCATTCCCAGCCCTCTCCTCCCACCCTCCTCTGGAATACCATCCTCTTGCATCTCCAAGAAACTCTTCAACTACATTTGTGGACCAAGGAAGACTTCCCCACTGACCCATCTGAGCTCACAATCCTCAACTCTTGGGGTTTCTCGTTTGCACACTCCACCCCTCCCCAAT
>ML786991.1:906774-952749 GCA_009831015.1 Picea engelmannii | reverse complement strand
CCCTCCCCTGCCTGGCTTCCATAAGGTCAACTTTGATAGTGCATCAAAAGGAAATCCAGGTCACTCAGGCTATGGAGTGGTCATAAGGAACAGCTTGGGCCAAATTCAAAGCCTCGTCGCAAAAAATCTAGGATGCAACACCAACAAATCAATAGAAATTCGGGGTCTTATCAGAGTAGTGCAAATGGATTTAGATCAAAACCTCACCTGTCTGATCATTGAAGGAGACTCCAAAATCATAATAGACTTGGCAACAAAAATTATGAATGGAAGAGATCTAGATATAATCACTCCCAGTTGGCGCCTCCTTGGCCCTCTTTTCAACTTCCAGGTGTTACCAATGATTTTGGTCAATCTTGATGGTGTACTCAGGCTCCTCATAAGAACTTTCTCCTGAGAAAAGTGACATTCATCTCTTCCCAGCAAACTTACTTTTGAAGAGAGTTCGCAGGTTGTTAATATCCTAGGGTGCAAGAATGACCCATTCTCGCAGGCTGCCTTAAGCTAGGGTGCAAACTTCTCACACTGTGCTACATAGCTAGGGTGCGAACTTGTTCTAAGGCTTGGAAAAAGATGAAGTCTCGATGGTTCTAGAAGGGAATATTCTAGAAGAATGGGTTGGCATTTGAATGGTTATCCTTTTACTAGTTTCCCTGATATTGTGGGATCATTCTTATCCAAGTAACCATCTCATTCTCTCCTATATATTGAATGAATTCTCATGGAAAAGGTTAAGCAAGATTCATTGGATAATTGGTGAAAGAATTGTGTGAAGGACCTAGCTTGAACAGGAGCTTGGAGACTTTAGCAAGTCTATCAAAAGGAATTGGATCTTCTTCATACAAGGATTGAACAAGTATGTGTGTTGGAGCCAGGAGTCACTGAAAGGAAGCTTGCGACATCAAGGCTATCAGGTTGTATCTTTTACTTTCGATTAATATGATACAGCGACATGTCATTTTCCCATAAAGCTATTCTTACTTTATTGTGTAATTCCTTGATCATACACATAAGTTGATAGTTGAATATATTTTTCTATCTTCACTTTCATTGGTTTATGTTGTCTTGGTATTGACCTCGCGAGAGCACCGGAGAGAAGCGGGAGCAACAGAGACCCTAGGAAGTGATACAAAGGTATGTTACTTGTTCCTCCCTACTAGCTAATTCAATGGTCAAAACTTAGGGAAAGAGTCATGTTCTGTCCTGTTTTCTTCTAGATCTAGGTGGATCTAGGGAGATCTGTTAGTGTCCACACCTACCAATTAGTCTGATAACACCAGGCACTTTGCATACCCTCTCTAACTCTAACCCCTTCACATATTCGGCAAAGTGCAAACAAAGTTGCGGACACACTGGCCAATGCAGGGGTTGACTCGATGCACCACATCATTCTCCACGATTCTAGGCATTTCCAAAGCTCACCCCTCTGGCTCCAATGCGAGGAGCTTGCCCAGCTGGATGGCCCCAATCTGGATGGGGTGCCACCTTTGTCTACCTAGAATTTCTTCCAAGATAGAAATGATCAGAAGCTCAGGAGAGAGTGAAACAGTAAGCAACAGCGCAGAAGATCATCAGTCGACAGACAATTTCGGGACCTTGGATATCAGGAGTCAGGAGCTCAAAGAGCGTTATTTCCCAAAGTTGCAAAGTTGAAAAAAGTGAGAGTGGATCTAGACCGTTGGTGCTAAAGGAGATCTGGATCGTCGATCTGGCCCCATGGAACCGACACAAGAAAATTTCAGGAACTTGACTATCGGGAGTCCGAAGCATGAAGGTAGCTATTCTCCAAAGTCAGGAAATGTGAAATCGTGAAATGAGTAATCGCGAAAAGTGAGATTATAATTGGATTGTTGGCACCAAAGGAGATATGGACCATCGATTTGGTCCCACTGATCTAACGCGCGACAATTTTGGGAACTCGACTATCGAGAGTCCGAAGCAAGAAGGCAACTATTTTCCAAAGTCACGAAATCGTGAAAAGAGAATATAGATCTGGACCATTGAATCTCGAGAAAATCTAGACCGTTGATCTGACCCCATTGATCTAATGCGAGAAAATTTCAGAAACTCGGCTATCGGGAGTCCGAAGCTTAAAGGCAACTATTTTCCAAAGTCGCGAAATCGTGAAAAGCGAGAACATATCTGGACCGTTGGAGCTCGAGTAGATCTGGACCGTTGGAGCTCAAGTAGATCTGGGCCATCGATCTGGAGGGCGCTGTCTGCCCAAGACGCAAAGTCTGGACCGTCGATCTAGTCCCGAAGAACTCACAATTTCGAGCATTTTTGTGTAAGCAGATAGGTCACAGGTCTTCTTTGTAAGCTTTCAGTTGGAATTAATATAAGGATCCACTTTTTATTCACAAAAAATATATATAAATAAATAAGGGGATTTTATTTACTAATTTAATATTTATTTTGATTGTGATCTTAAAAACAAATTATTATTATTATTATTATTATTATTATTATTATTATTATAAATTGCATTTTATTAAAAAAGTGAAATACATAGAAATAAAAAATTAATTTTAAATTAAATTTTAGCATAAAATAATGTGAATAGGAAATAGAATAAATAATTTTTAATTTTGGAGATATAATATTTAAGCAAAGGAAAAAATATATTTAATAATTAAGACTTCTTCTTAAGTGTAAAAACATGGAAAAAATAATGAATAAAGAAAAACAAATTTTCAATTTTAAATTAAAATTTTGAAAAACAAAATACAAAAATATTAAAATATTTTTAAAGAAACAGAATAAGTACTTTCTAATTTTCAATATAATATTTATGAAAAGAGAAAGAGATATTTGTTTGGGTGGAGGTTATGAGGGGATTTACCCAAAAAAATACTGGCTTTCAAAGATATAGGACTCGATGGATGATTTAAAAAAAAATCCTCATATTATGTTTTGTGCATGACCTTTTTCGGCATTCCAGATAATGGATATGCATGGGATCATGTGGAGGGATCCAAGATCAACACTTCCACTTTCTACAACAATGGAAAAAAAAACACAAAAACAAATCTTCTCAAGTCTGCTAACCACAACAATATCCTAGTCCTTCTCAATTCTATCGTCAACAAGATTCTCTTCAATACCTCTTCATCTCAAGGTAATTAATTCTTCATCTGCATTCAAATTACATGGGCATAATTTGGAGAGATTTTGAACCTGTCTACAACTTTATGCATCTCACATACACCAAAATTCATGACCTAGGGTAATTGAGAGCTTAATATGCAGCTAGAGAAGATCAAAGAACATGTGCTTCCACTCATCGAGGATATTTCTAATTTCTACCATAACCAAGGTATCATTTATCCTGCTATGTGTTGGGATTTGGTGAAAACGAATTCCTCCAAGGATGGTTTTGGATCCTATTATTCTGCGTTGGTTGCAACTAGATATACCAAGTTAGAATATGGATAGGGATTGCATTTAATAATCGGTTTCTTGTAATTGTATATAAATACATGTAAGCCCGTAGAGGCAAAGAGAGAGACAGAGTGAGAACTTGCTAGTCTGTTGTAATCTCCATGATCTGAATAATAAGACAATCGATGCCTATGCTTGGTGGACATAGCCCAACGTTTGGGTGAACCACGTGAAATCCCTGTGTTTCTTATCTGTGTGATTGTTAATTATCATAGGTGAATTGTGTTTTCCACATTTGCAATTCCTAACAAGTGGTATCAACGCTGGTTGGAGGAGAGGGTGTCGAGGGCATCAAATTCTCGGAGGAGACACAGGAGTGAAACCTGTGTACAATGCGTCGATTTCCACATTGTCGCAGGGGCCTCCTCTTGGAAGGTGTGGCATCCTATAGGCTGACCTTCCGTTCTTCAAAAATTCTTGAGCACGTCACACCCTGGTTGTATCGAGAGGGGCGACAACCACCATACATCGTCGCAGCCTTGTTGTACTTGGAGGTACGATGACTATTTGAAGCATGTCGCAGGGAAGGTGCATCGGGAGGTGCGACGACGGCTTAAAAAAAAATCGCATGGTTTTTTGTTTGGAATTTAAGGCATGGTCATGGTGTGAATTTAAGGTATGAAGTCTTTTATAAAACAAAGGTCACGATCTTTAAATAATTTATGGTATGGTCTTTTTTGAAAGGTTTAAAGTATTAAATATTGTACGGGTGGAGGAGTGTATGAAAACAGTGAATTTGTATTATAATGCATATAATACAAGTGGGTGGATGCCTTATATAATATATTTGAGGTGGCCTTTTTTATATATTATTAAAAGGATTTTTAATTAAACTTTTTTACCAATCATTCCTCCACATTATTTTTTAAAAAGGTCTTGGTTATTATAAGCAGTGATTTGGGCATTAGGAGATTTTGTGCTAATGGATAAGATGTAGAGTTCGAATTTTGAAGTTGAAAGGTTCAGTGGTAAAAGAAACTTTGAGATCTGGAAGCTCAAGATGCGGGATTTACTGGTGCAACAAGGGTTGCAAAAAGCATTGGTAAGCAAGTCAAAGAAACCAACAGCCACGACGAATGAGAAATGGGAAGATCTGGATGCAAAAGCTCTTAGTACCATTCGTTTATGTTTGGTGGATGATGTTTAGTTTGATATCGTAGGAGAGGATACAACATCAGGCTTATGGAGCAAGTTGGAAATTCTATATATGACGAAGTCCTTGACGAGCAGGATCTACTTGAAGAGACAGTTGTACATTTTGCAAATGAAAGAAGGTACAAAAGTTGTTGACCATTTAAATACCTTCAATACCTTTATAGTTCAATTGAATAGTATGGAAGTTAAATTCGAAGATGAAGATAAGGCTATTACACTTTTGTGTCTGTTTCCTGAGTCTTGGGATAATCTAGTAACCTCTATTAGTTTTATCTCAACAGAGGTTTTATATTATGATTGTTGTGGGAGCTTTGTTGGCTGAGGAGATGAGGAGAAAATCTAGTCAATAAACCTCAACTTCGGAGGCGATGCTAGTCATAGGTCGAACTAAAGAGAAGAATGAGAGAAGATTTTCTCAATCTAAGTCAAGACACAGAAAGAGTAAAGAAAAATGTTGGTACTGTAGCAAAACATGACATCTCAAGAAAGATTGCTAGAAAAGAAAGGAATCTGAGGAAAACCCCTCGAAGGAAGCAAATTTGGTTGTAACAAATTTAGGTATGACTGATCAAGTTTTATATGTTTCTAGTAATTTAAAATATCAAGAAGAATGGCAGTTAGATTTAGGTGCCTCCCACCACATGTTCTCACATATAAATTGGTTCATTTCTTACCAATCTGTTGATGAGGGTGTAGTGTTTATGGGAAATGGCATTCCCTGTAAAATTGTTGGGGTTGGCAGTATTAGAATCAAGATGTTCAATGGTATTGTTAGGGAATTAATGGATGTTAGATATGTACTTGAGATTAAATCAAATTTGATTTCACTAGGAGTGTTGGATTCTTGTTGATATAAGTATACAGGTCAAGGTGGAGCACTCACATTGTCGAAAGGTAGTTTAGTAATGATGAAGGCAACAAAGGTTGATAACCTTTATAAGCTGGAAGGGAGTACTGAAGTGGCACATGAAGTGAAAGATGTATCTTATTTTTTATGGCAGAAGCATCAAGGTCATAAAAGAAAGAAATAATTGCAGGTACTGATAAGCGGTAAATCATTTCCAGACTTAAAATCTTTGTTTCTGAATTCCTGCTTTTTTTATATCTTTGCAAGTTATGATGGTGGTATAAAGGGATGTTGTGTGTGGGATCCTAATTCTGACAAGGTCATCATTGACAGAGATATAGTGTGTATGGAACAACCAAAAGGGTTGATTTAATATCACAACAGTAAATCTGTTTGAATGCTAGATAATTCATTGTATGGCCTATTGGTACCCAGGCAAATATACAAGAGGTTTGAATCCTTCATAGCGAGTCAGAATTTTTCAAAGGGTAAGAATGACTATACAGTTTATAGTACATTCACAGTCTTGATGTTATTTGATGATGATATGCTCGATGCAAGCCGAAGCATGGATAAAATCAGTAAGAACATTACTCAGGTGGACAGGACAATTCAGATGAGGGATCAAGGAGAAACAAAACAAATTATAGGCATAGAAGTACACGGAGATGGTAATGGTAAGTTGTGGTTGGAGTTCAGTATGAACATTGTAAAACCAATTTTTATCCCTGTTGCTTTCCATTATAAAGTTTTTTTCAAGCATAGGTCCTGTCTATAAAGAAGAAAAGGTTATGTCTCATGTAAGTTCAATAGGAGGTCTGTAGTATGTGATGAAATGGTTAAGACCAGATGTTTCACATGCTAATGATGTTGTCAGATACATGACAGATTTAGGTGTTGCAATGAAATTGGTGCTTCAACGTTTGATAAGCACGAATGTCACCTATAATGGTTACACTGAGATGGTCTGTGATAATTGTAATGTATATTTTACAAGTGTCTTGGATAAAAGGAGATCTATCACTAAATATGTCTCACAACACAGTTGTGGAAGACACGTTGGAGGTGGAGTGACCCTTCAGGAAATCCAAACTTGTGCAAGTCACATAGGCGAGATCATGAAACCAGTTTTATTAGAGAAGATGCAGTGGTGCTTGGCTTCTCTTGGCTTGCAGAAAAGGTGATGAACAAAAGGAAGGAGCAAGGTATCAGGTTAATTGTTGTCAAGGTGGAGATTGTTGGGATTTGCTGATAACAAATTCCTCCAAGGATGGATTTGGATCATATTATTCTGCGTTGGTTGCAACTAGATAGACCAAGTTAGAATATGGATAAGGATTGCATTTAATAATCAGTTTCTTGTAATTGTATATAAATATATGTTAGCTCGTAGAGGGAAAGAGAGAGACAGAGTGAGAACTTGCTAATCTGTTGTAATCTCCATGATCTGAATAATAAGACAATCAATGCCTATGCTTGGTAGACGTAACCCAACGTTTGGGTGAACCATGTGAAATCCCTGTGTTTCTTATCTGTGTGATTGTTAATTATCATTGGTGAATTGTGTTTTCCGCATTTGCAATTCCTAACAATGTAGGTAGTGTTGGTGGGAATAACAATGCAATTTTCCATCTCTACATCGTTCAGTACCAAGCCCTTGGGAGGAGCAGAAGCTAAGGCCATCGCATTAGAAGCTTCATTTATAATATAAAAAACAAAGATAAAACCAACTTGTGAGATCTGGCACCCAATGAAACCTCAGAAGACAACTACAGAGGATGCCTTCGCCCAATGAAACCTAAAAAGACAAGTACAGAAGCTTCCTTTCACACCATAGCAGAAGTGGGCATAGATTTTGGCTTCCGATTTAAAGGGGAAACAACGATGGTGGATTTACAGCGCATTCAAACCTCCCAAGCATCGGAGCCCCATTATTCTTCATCGGTGATAATTTTGATTCCTCTTTTTCACTTGTTGTAGTGGAACTATATGAGCTAGCAGAGGCAAGACAAAGGGGGAGGGACGGTTGTATGCGCATGCTGTACTGTTTGGGGTGGGATCACATAGTTCATATTACATATTAACAAAGTACAAAAAAGGAATGGAAACTCTAAATAAAAAATAAAGTAATGGAAACATGCACCTGCAATACAATTAATTGCAGGTGCATATTTTAATATTTTAAGACGTGTTAAGTAGTTCGCTCTCTCCTTTTGCTAAGCATTGTTAATAATACTCCGAACAACATTTTATTAATATTAATTTAATATAAATATCTTATATTATATTTTTATATATTATTGTTGGATTTTATATATCTTTGATATTTTTAATAGATAAAGTCAACCCAACTTAACCTGCTCTATTTTTTAGACCGATATGTTATTTTGGCAAATAAACTCCATTTATTCTGTACTCAAATTATGAATTAAACTATGGTTGTGGTTTTATTATAAGTAATAAAACATAAATATTTGAGTGATATTAAGGTATTTTATATTTTTAAAATATTTTAATAATTTTAAGTTATTTTATATTTTTTTTTACATAATATGAATATGAATAGTTAATTATTATTTTATTATTAGAAGGATAAACATTTTATTATTTTGATTTTTTTCAATTTATTATCATCAAAATACACTTTCAATATTCTTAATGCAATCAAATTGAATAGTTAACAATTGAAATCTACAATTTCCATATTGTATAGTTAATAATTGATAGTTACAAGTTTATCAATGGAAAATAATTCTTACATCATTTGAGGCCAAAATTACTAATTTCCTCTCCTTAAAGTGAAAATCATAACAATTTTAGACAATGTGATATATTCTTAAAGAAATATTTAAGGAGTGTTATGTTTTAGACATTACATTTCTTAAGGTATTCTGAAACAGTGGTTGATGGATTGCATAAACACGGATTAAAAAAACTAAGTGGGATCAAAATTTAAGGGAAATGAGTTATTAGATGAGGTTTGGTATAGAGGCATGAACATAGTTTTATCCATTGGAATATACCAGAAACTGTGCACACTTGCATATTCCCTCAAACCTATAAATTTGTAAATTTATATGATTTTTTTTTTTTTTTAATAAAAAATGAAAAAAAAAATTATATATAAAAGGGAACGATCGAAGTCACATAGTACAAAAAAGGGGTCTTGGTAAAGGGAACCAGCTACAAGGATTTATGATAGCTTACTACAAGAAACCGTCCACAAAATCTATTGTTGAAAGCTAGAATAACAGGTTGTTCTAGATATAGATAACACCAGGAGTTTACTAGACATAGTCTTTTTTACAAAATTTTGAAAGTCTGTTTACATTTCTTACTGACTCTTTTCCTTGGGTCCTCGTTCTTCTTCTGGTGGCATTTCCAAGGCAACGTTCAGGTCTAGCAGGACTGGGTCGACTATGCTCTCACACTCCTCGCTATGGCTTTGCTCTGCGGAATTATGAACTCTGGTTCCATGCAATTTTTCAATTCTTTCGCCTTGCCTTCTTAGAAAAATGACCTCATCTTGGAGTTGGTTGATCAGAGCTCCATGCTGCGACATGGTTTCCATTGTGAAGTTTAAAGTGGAGCTGTGGGAATCCAACCTCAGGGCCATTTGCTGGGTGGTGAAGAAATTGTCTTCCACCATCTCTTCCTTTTGTTTTTCCTGTCCTGGATGTTGATCCATTATAGTGATACTCTCGTTGTTGAGTCTTTTCTGTGCTTGTTGGTGAGGTATGCATCTGCATTGTCGATGATGCTACCTAGGTAAGTGTATTGAGTGAATCACTGACCTCTGGAAGTTCCTATTATGTTGTCATTGGTTTCTTCTCTCTGTGTCGAATTGATGCTTAGACTGCCTAGTTCAAGTTGGATCTTATTCCTTTTTCCACATCCAATTTTTCCTCTGTAGTGATCTTTGTTATGTCCTCTAGGAGAGTCGATGTTGTCGTAGCACTTTGGAGCCTTGACACTTACCTCTTCCTTTTCTGCACCATCATACCTATTGTAGTTGCTCTCTAAATTCTGGCTTGCATTTCTGGTGCGTATCCCTTCGCCAGACATACTAATTATTCCCAAAAACTTCCTGTGGAGGCAAAGACAATGTATCGGGCTCTGCCCATCCCGAATTCCCCTTATGGCTGCAATCCTTGAACGTGCGGGAGTGTGGAAGTGACTCTCAAGAAGGGAGGTGGCATGCTATGGAGCCTTGCTTCAATCTCTTCACAGTCTGTTATCTCGTGCGACATTAATGGAGAGGTGAGGGGAAAGGAGAAAATGTGGGGTGGGAGTGACATCAGTTGCAGGTTCCCACGGGGATTGAAAATATTGTGGCACAGAAGATCCATAATCGCAAGATTCATCGTACAATTTATCACGATCCCAAGGATGGATAGGTACGCAGATCCCCCTGGCATGATGAGGGGTCGACCTGAAGTGCTTTCATGCTGGAGAGCCACGTGGAGGAGGCTTCTAGGTGGAGCACAGACCCAAGTGTACTAGAGAATTAAGGAGGTGCTAGGAACTCGGTCCTTCCCAAGACTTCCAAGTGACCAGTGCTTCTTCCTATGGCTCTATTATCTTTCTCGTCTGAGCTCCCGTTATTTGATCGGCGAACATGGTAGAAGGTGGGGAGCATGGAAGAAAGTGTGTCTCTAGTTCTATCTATGATTCTTTTCAGAATTGAGTTCTTTGGGGTTTTCATTTTGATGAAGTACCTTATTATCATCTTGGAGTCCCCTAGGATGATCAGCTAGTTGATTTGACGATCCTTCGCTAGTTTAGCCCCTTTGAAAATTGCATATGCCTCTGCTAAATTATTGGTGGTTATGCCTAGATTCCATGAGTAAGTTAGCAATATTTGTCCTCTAGGGATGAACATAACCCCTCCCACTCCTACCTCCCCTGGGCTCCCTTTATATTCACCATTGAAACATTAAACATAACTATTTTGGGCACTTAGCCAAATTTTGAAATCTTAGGGTGGGAAATGAAGCTACCAGCATGATGACTTTCTTGGCAGGAAGGTGAGGGGAGCTTCTAGGAGATTTATCTTGGTTAACCAAGCTTCTTCTTCAATTCTCAAAGGATCCCCTAGCCGTATTTCTTTTTTCCTGGACGAGATAGACTCGCTTAGTTGCTCAATTTCATTTATCACAACTNGGATCTTTTCTTTGAAAATTCTTTTGTTTCTTGCTAGCCAAATTTGCCAGCATACAAATTTTATCGAGGCCTTCCAGACTTGACTTAGATTCAGTTTCCTATGAAGTGAGCCTTTGTGGTGTTTTCCCCATTTACCGATCAGACTTCTACTTCTTGTCGGTCATGAGATTTGGGGGACTAATTCTAGGAAGACGATATTCATCACCTGTTTAGTGAAATTGCAATTTAGGAGCACATGCTCAGTGCTTTACAAGTTATTGGTGCACATGGCACATCTTAACGGCCCCAAATAGCCTCTTTTGTTCATTTTTTCTCCTGTTAGGAGCTTATTATGAGCCAATTGCCAACAAAAGATATTTATCTTTGGAAGGCCATTTGGGCTCCATATCCCTTTCTAGATGGTGGATTTGTTTGGCATATCGCATTCTTCTAGGAGCTGCTTATAGCCCATCTTCATTGTGTACCTTGATTTTCCCCAACTTCTATTGTCCTTTTGACTAAGGCGGACTGGGGAGTTTCCAGAGATCGCCAGAAGGAACTTCTTAGCCTCGTCTCGCAAGAGGGGAGGGACATCACCCAGATTCCATCTTTCCCAAGTGCCATTCTTGTGCCAATTTGATATATGAAAGAGGGTGGATTTACCAAAAGAGAAGAGCCAAAGCATGAATTGGTCCAGTGAAGGGATACTAGAAAGTACACCCTTCTTTGAGAAGTTATCCTCCCATATCTTGATTTCTTTTCCATTTCCTAGGTTCCATTTGAGGTGGGTTTGAATGAGTGGCACATATGCCCGAATTAGCTTCCATATGGGGGAACCTGATTGACCAAGGTCTACACCCTCCAAACATATTTTTCTTACTTTGGATAGGTACTTATTTCATATTGATTTTTTTCACCATTCTTTCCCACCAGTGATTACATGCCAAATAAGTTTTCCCCCCAGGGCTAAGTTTATCCATTCTGGGTTTTGAATGCCCAGTCCCCCATTTTCTTTAGGGGCACAGATAGTGGACTAGTTTACCATATGGTATTTTTTTCGTTGTCTTTGCTTCCTTGCCAAATAAATTTCTTGGTAATTATTGCCATTTCTTTTTTGATTCCCACTGGAGCATAGAGGGCTGAAAATTGGAAAGGAGGATAAGACTAACTTTATTAAGACGACCCTGCCTATTGTATTTAGCCATGTTTCTCCCCAAATATCAAATTAATATTTGACTTTTTGAAGAATCGCCTGCCAGGCCTCCCCGAGGAGGGATTTGATACCGATGGGATGCCTAGGTACTTGAAGTATTTCCAGTCTGGCGAGAAGGAGAATTGGAGGATGTTGGCAATTCTAGCCAGTGTTCCTGCTTTTATGTTCGAGGTGTAAATTTGTCTTTTATGTTTGTTGATAAGTCCCCCTGATGTTATTTCGTACTGTTCCAGGACTAGCTTGAATCTTTGGGCCATTGTTTGAAAAGCTCCTCCAAGAAGAAGAGTGTCATCAGTGAATTGTGAATTATTTATCCTTCTAAGGCCCCTAGCAATTTTTAGCCCTGGAATATTTATGGTGGCTCTTTCTTGCTCTAGCCTTCTATTTAGGGTTTATGCCATGATGATATACAACAGAGGAGAGAGAGGGAATATTTTCCGAAGTCCTCTTGTGGCTTGGAAAAACGGATCTGGGCACCCATTTATTAAAGGCGTTATCCAAGGGGATGAGATACATGCCTTGATCCAGGAGACAGATCTATTGAAACCAATTTTTTTAACACATCGAAGAGGAATTCATGTTTCACTCAATCAAAGGAATTTTCCATATCAATTTTGATTATCATTCATTTTTCTTTGTTCTTAACACTAGTATGGATAGCTTCCTATACCAAAATTATGTTGTACCTAATTTGTCTTTTCGCCACGAAGCCCCCTTGATTTGGGAGAATGATCCTTAGGAGCAGGTGCTTTATCCTATTGGCTATAATTTTTGTGAGGATCTTGTAGGATACATTACAGAGAGAAATGGGGTGAAATTGGTCAAAAGTGTTTGCATTTTTAACTTTAGGAATCAGTGCAAGAAAGGAGGTATTGGTGGCTCCTCCTAACTTACAGGTAGTTTGGACATATCTGATCATATGAAGCAGGTCATTTTTAATGATTTCCCAACAATTTTGGTAGAAGTGGAGAGTGAATCCATCTAGCCTAGGAGCTTTATCTGGGTCAAATTGGAAGACAATAACTCTAACTTCTGCTTCTATGACTATCTTTGTCAAATATTGATAAAGCTGGGGGATCTGTTCCATGAACTGTAAACTTTGTTCTTTATTATCTGCTCCATCCTGGGTGTAGAGATTTTTGAAATGGGAGGAGGCTTCCTTTTTTATCTCCTCAAAGGAATTAATTACTTCCCCTGTAGTGTTTTTAATTTTTTCCACTGTGTTCTTGTACTGTCTTGCTTTGGCATGCTTGTGGAAAAAGGAGGTATTTTTGTCTCCTGCTTGGAGCCACAATGCTCTGTATTTTAGTCTCCATTCTTTTTATTTGTTATGTAGTGCCCTTAAATAATTTTGAAAGTGTTCTTTCTCCTTCTCTAGGTGTTTGGTTTGTATTTCACTAATGTCCATTTCATCATGCAGAGCTTCTGACCTCTTTTATGTCTTCCCACTTCTTCTTTTGTGTTGTGGAAGGATGCTTTAACCCAATCCTTTATTTCTTGCTTTGCCTTTTTTATATTTTTCTCCCATATATACACAGGAGTTCCATCCACCCAGGTAGACCAGATTGAGGAGATTAGGGGGAGGAAACCCAGTGAGTCCATCCAAATTGGGTTAAATTTGAAAGGAATGGGGCCCAGATTTTCTTCTTTTACAAGGGAAAGGGATATTGGGTGATGGTATCAAATGCCCCAAGAAACTATTTGGGAGGATATGGAGAGAGGGCGGAAGAGAAGAGGTATATGGATGGGGAAACGGTCTAGCTCGGCGGCTATGTGTCCCACCCCTGAACTTTTATTACTCTAAGTGTATTTCCCTTTAGAGGGATGGACATCAAACAGATCTAGGTCCGAAATCAGATCCTCCATATGTTCCCGAAACTGATCCCTGACAGTGGTGCCTCCCTTTTTTTCCCCTCGATGTAGGGTTGTGTTGAAATCCCCTGCTATAATGCAGTTGTATTGGGCTCCTACCTCTTTAATTTTCATTAGTGATTCCCAACACTCCCTCTTTTCCCAGTAATTATTAGGCATATAACCATTGCAGATAGGGTAGATGTTACCTGATTGGAGGTGTTTAACTTTTATCAGAATCCAGTGGATTGATTCCACTATTTGTTCTTCTTTGTAGAGATGAGTGCTCCACATTGTACAGATCCCTCCTGAGGCGCCTCTAGCTTTCAGCATCATTCCACTACTTGTTTTCCAGATTTGCTTCATTTCTCACAGGGCCTCATCTCCCTGCAATTTTGTCTTCTGGATTAAGAGGATATGGGGCTTTTCTACTCAAATTATGTTTCCCATGGATTTTTTTTTTCCTTCTGACCCAAACCTCTGCAATTCCAGGAGACTACATTCATTATTTATTGTTGTGCTTTGATTCCCCCCCCCCTTTGTGGGATGAGATTGCTCCTTTGTTGCTTGAGATTTCCCATTTTTCCCGTCTTTTTTTAGAATTTCCTCCAGTGTTGGTTGGGTTCCTAGCTCTTTGTCCTGGGTGGTGGCTTTTTCCTTTCTTTTTTTATTTGGTTTCCTTCCTGCTTTCATAGTTCTAGCAATCTTTGGGATTTTTTAGGTCCATCTCTTCTCCAAAGTCTTCTTGACTATCTTCCTCCTACGTTTGGAGAGTTTCCTGGAGCTGAGGATCTAGATCCACTGGGGGTGTTGTGAGATCCAGATCCTGATCTGTAAGATTATATTCTGTATTTTCTTTAGAACTGATCAACTCTACTTCTAAGGTTTCCAGAGGTTCGTATTTGTTCCTACTACTTTAAGCTTCATCACCAATTTGTATTGGGGATTTCCCTTTACTTGGCGAGGGAGGCCTGGAGTTTCTTTTTCGCTCCTGTTGCTGGTTTCTTGCTATGTTCATTGTTTTCTTTCTTTTTTCTTGTTGTCATTGATATGATGCCTTGTTTTCTAGGTGATCTTGGATCGCCTTAGGGCATTTTTTGGCAAAGTCCCCATATTCATGATAAGATTTTCACTTGAAGGGAAGTTGTTCGTAGTCCACTGTTTGGATGTATGGCCGCCCATCTAAAGTGATTTGGATTGCTTCTAGGATGCCTTTATCCAGGTCTACTTCTACACATAACTGTGCGCAAGATTGTAGCCCATCTCGTGGCTTAGATTGATCGATGAACCTTCCTAGAGCGTTGCCTATATTTTTTATTGTTTCATCATTCCAGCAGTGGAGGGGTAAGAAGGGGAGCCTAACCCATACTAGAACCACTGAGGGAATTTCATTATCTGGATTGAAGTCTGGAGTCCATTTTTTCAAATACATTCCTTTGGTTCCCATGAAATACAAGCCATTCCTAAAGATCAAATCTCATTCTTCTTTATTTTCAAAGATAAAAACGTAGAAGCCCTTACCACAAAATGTTGTAGAAAGATTTCCTTTGATCGTTTTCTTCCAGTTCTTCTCTATCCATTGAGCCATTGCTTTGGGGGATGGCCAGAGTCCTGTAAACTACCCTATCAGATCGTTTTCGGCTAGACGGAGGACAAACGGTCTCAAGGAAGGGGAGTGGACAGATGCTTTTGGAATTGCACCCAACCTTTTGACAAACTAGGATAGAGGGGCTCCCTTGGCATCTTTCGAGTATGAGGAGAACAATGCTTGAAATGCTGCTAGGTCAGGCAACAGTGGGGGTTGAGGGGGGTTGAGATCCCCCAAGCCAAAGGCCATGGCGGCCAACGTCAGAAACCCTAGATGTTGTCAAGGGAATCTTGTGTTGCAGACCGCATGCAATTAGAAGAGGTCCTAATTCAATTTTAGTATACCAAAACAATGCATTGTTGGTAACCACATTAATTTTAATTATTATTCAGCTTGATCTCCTCCCTTATTCACAATTTATATGAATTTTTATAACAACATTACTTACCTATTTTATCTTTTAAAATTTATTTTTATTTTAACATTTATATGACGTTTTATAGGATAACTCTTAAATTATTTTAATTGTACAAAATTATTGTGATTGTGTATTTATTGATAATTTAATTATTTTTAATTGTATATGAGTTTTAGCAATAAAATAGAAACTATTGACTTAGAAACATAGCTTAAACCATTTTGTTTTAATATGAATTTCATTTTTTTTTCTTTTTTATTTAATGTGACTTTCAAAATCATTTTATGTTTCGTTTGTGTTAGTTATACTTCATTTATAGCAAAAAGAAAATTGCATGGACTTAAAAAGCCAATTTCATTCTTTATCATAAAATATATATATATTATGTTTAATTTTATAAAGTTCTATAATGAAATTGTTTAATTTTTTTATTTTAATTTATTTGTATTGTATATTCACTAATTTTGATGATTTAATTTTCACAATATATGAATTTCTTATATTAAATTTATATATGCTCACTATATACTTTTTTCTTTCAAAAATCTACATCAACATGAAACTTAAATAGTCCTTATTTTTTATTCAATGTCTTCAAAACTCTCCAATATCCTTGAAATCAAGGTGGAACTTAAATAGTCCTTATTTGACACTTCTATTGTTGGCACAGAGGTAGTTTAGCCACAAATAACCACCATGGTAAAAAGATAACAATAGCTTGACACATGCATTCACCTCCTGGTGTCTTCCGAATTGGGGAATATTCATGACGTTCAGCAGGGTGGACTGCGCGAGGTCCATAGTCCACTGTTGAAGGATGATCTTTGAGTTTTTTCCTTTAGTTCTATTCGGGTACTTATGTGGGGCGAGCATGTTATAGACTTTGCGATCTCCAAGGTTGAAGTCGCTGAACTTCAACACTGCATGCTTATCTTGGTTTGCTCAAACTACGCGGATCCCCTTCGGGAGGTACACAGTGACCAAGGCGTACTCAAAATCTCTAGGTACGTCGTCTCGATTTACTGGGCCACTCAGAGGTGGTGTGTAGGCAGGTAATATAGTCGGGATCAATTTAGAATTCGCTAAGTCATCCCTATGCTTGGTTCTCTTTTCATATGATGGTTGGGATGGTCCGGCTCCATGGGCAGTTGACGAAGAGGCTTGCAGTCCTCTCGTCGATGACACTTGTACACTTGTAGACATGGACATGACTCTTTCAGTCATGAGGTCGATCAGAACTTCTTCAACATCTTTCTCTGCAGCTCTCAACTCGTCTGACATACACGCTCGGGGTTGGAAATCTTTGGGGTCGAGGAGCAACTTAGACACTGCAATAGGGTAGAGGGAAATAGCGCAATGACCACTGTGTAAAATCAACAATTCTGCAAACTCAAATTCACGGTTATAAAAAAGTGTTCTCGGTGCATGGTGCGTTAGGATAAATAGAAAACTCGGCAATGGGTCGCGTGCAACGGGTATGAAGCCTTTCTGAACATTGTTATGTTCATTATGGCACAGTCCCAATGGTCTGATGGAGAGTTATCTAGTCATAAATTCCTTTATACCAATTTAGAGCATCGGTTGAACAGTTATAATGTCCCCAATGGCTATATTGCTTCGCCATGGCGAAGTGCCATGTGTCGTTGTTCTGATATCCTGACGAAGCTCTAATTTTGCAACTTCTCCTTCTGTGAAATTCCCTCTAGATCTTTCTGCAACCTTTCGATCTTAGCCTTATTTCCAATGAGCTTCATCTCAGCATTCCTTTTTTCATTATGATTCTTATCTTCTTTTGACAAAGTGACTTCGCATTGTTGAGGTTCTTTATTAAGATTCGAAGGTGATACTTCTTCTTTATCTGGAATAGGTACTTCGATCTTCTCTGGTTCCTCTAGTGTTCTTACAAATTCGACATCTATGTCGTTGTTGTTAAATATCTTCGATCTGCTCTTATGTTCTTCAATCAAGTGTGCGATCCTTCTAGTCATCAATTCTTTCAAGTCTTGCTTCTGCTACTCTAAATCTTCTTCTTCTTCTTTCCTTCTAGCCTGATCTCTTTCAATCCACGGTTTTCCGAGAAACATATAAATTGGAGCGTTGTTCTCAATAAATTTAATAATATTGAAATCCTCCTCTATCAAAGTTCCATTGGCATTCATAGGTAGCTTGGTAAGTCTTCAACATAGGTTATCAATTTTCCTCTGAATAATCCCATTCCTCCCAGTGAAGGAATCATAGCAGGCTTTCCTAAAATTTCCCAAGTCCTTTCTGTCATAATATTCACCTGTGTTTCCTCATACAGAACACAGTCAATGTCAAAGTCTCCTATTCATGCTTCAAGGTATTCTTTTTCTTTGAATATCTTTGATAATCTGACATGTCGGTGGTCATTCAAGGTTTCTTTCATTTGTAGGAATAATTTCTCTAATTCTTTCTGGGATTCTGTCATAGTATTTGTTTATGGATCTGCCTTAGGGTTTCCTTGATTCAGAATCATTCTTTCAAATTTAGCAATCATTCTAAGGCAATCCAATACTTCATGGTTCATAGCTTTACAACAAAGACAACTAGGTCTTCTTCCAGGGCATTCCTTAGCAAGATGTCCCAGGTTTCTGTAATTGTAAGAAAGGGTTACTCCTCTCTTTCATTTAAATGATCCAAAACTTCTCTTGTACTGTGCACTAGGATCATGGTAGCTAACCTGCAACAAATTCTTTCTAGGATCCTGCATCTAGTTGTTAGTCCAAACATTCTTTCTATGCATAGGTATAACATATCTTTCACTATTCTTATCAAATCTACTCATATCAAATCTTCTTTCATTTACCAGTACCCTAGTTTTCAAACTAGGACATACTCTATCAAACATACCTAGATCCATATTGTTGAAGCAAAAATTTCTACTTATCTTACTTCTACAAAGCACAATGCTTTCAAATCTAGAATTTTTCACGATTCTTACCTTTATCAGAGCACAAATCTTGCAGATCTTACCTCTTTTAATCAGAAATTCTCACTTTTACCTTTCTCAGAGCACAAAGCTTTCAGATTTTACCTCTTTTCTTCAGATCGGGCTTCTTTCTTAATCATAGAGCTTTTATAAATCAAGTAGAATACTGCGCACTAGGGCAACAGATCCATGCACAGAGCTTTCACAATTTCAGGACGAATCTTTGCACAAAGCTTATTCTTTCTCAGTTCCCAGCAATCACAGTTTCAGGTCCCGCCAATGAAACCATTTGTTGGCACAAAGGCAAACCCAAGGTTCAACAATATAACATCGCACCAACAAAACCCTAACTACCAACCCTTTCAGCAACACCTGTGAAGCATATGAAGTCTCACCCAAGGTAGAGGTAGGGGTGGTTGCAGGACTCAGGTGTCTGGAACCTTAGCTGGGACATAGATCTATGATTATAATACTTAATAGAGCTCTTAGCACCAATAGTTCATCAATATTTAACCAATATCTACTCTGCAGAGAAAACAGAGCATCGCAACATTTACCAAGATATAATGTATCTAAGCACTTAGCATAAGGAGTTAGATCAAATCTAATAGATTCAAGCACTAAGCAAGTTCACACAGGTCAGATCTATATTCATATACATCATTATCACAAAGCATAAATAGATCTATCTATCTATCTAGATCAAGCACTTAGCAGATAACACATCAACACATCAGAACATTGCACAGAACACAATAACACAGTATTTACGTGGTTCACCCCCACCCTAGGGCTACATCCACCAACTCTTCTTCTTTATTAGCTTCTTTAATATTCTTACATGCACAAAGCCTCAGAACCCACTCCGCATAGGACATGAGATCTGCATGCACCTCACCAAATCCTCCTTCCTCGAGCTAGTTTTAAGAACAAATTCTTTTATAGTCTGTCCCAATCACTTTCACTTAGCTCTACAAGTCTCATAGTATGCACAAAGCATTTGAAACTCTTGATCACACATATCCAACTCTTGAACTTAGCCATTCATTTAGAACTTAGCGCACTGGCCTCTTCCTACATCACCTAGACATATATTTATACTTTACAAAATGGGCCTAAACATGGGTAAACCCATGGGCCGACATCCCATACCCGTTACATGCTCCCAAATCCCAAAATGGACCCAAAAAGGGGCCGATATCCCATGATATCTTCTTCGTCTTGCGCTCCTCCTTCGACAGGCTGTCGAAGTTCCAAAATAGGTCAAACTTGACCAAGGATCTCCCAAAACTTGGTCAAGGGCCAACAACTACTCAAACTCAGAATTTGATGGGTGAGAAATGTTATCTACGTCAGGAGTAAGGGTTGTGTGGACTTATGAAGCACCCCTTACACATCCCAAGTTGGATGGTAGACTGACAATGGAAATTTTATTGACGAGGGACCCACCATAAATCATATTCATTATTATACATATTAAGTTATATATTTTAATCCCAAATAGATCCCACTCAATATTGATCACATTACCAACACTATTATTTTCTTCTTATTATTTTAGGAAATCTATGAATATTTAATCCACTCCATCTCAAGTTCAATCCACCATATTTGTTGTTACACATTAATTCTTTCCCATATTATTCATTGTTTTTCTTGAGTATTCTTTATATTCTTGTTTACCTATAGATTTTAAAAACAAATTTTCTGCATTTCCAAAAAAAACTAACTATGATGTTTACATTGCTTTGAGCATATTTCAGATACACATATTCACATTGTGGCGTACTTAGCAATGGAGGAGCCACTAACATGACATACCGTTTACATTCGACATCTTGTTGATGACCTTCAACTGCATAGAATACAATTTCAGATCCATGTTATCCATCCTGGAAAGAGAAACCTTTCAAGGCCAGAGATAAAAGAAGAACTTGCTAGAAATTTAATATTTATGATACCTAAACAATATTCATCTCTTATGTTCGTACAACCGACCCATTCTCTAAAGGCTTTGGAATATTATATGATAGCGTGAAAGACGCATTGCAACATGAACCAAAACATCGCTTAGCTCAAACTGTTCTTCAAGCTCATGTTGAGAGGTCTACCAAAGCGAGTTCAAGTAAAGCAAAAAAAAATTGAAACATTAAAAACATCTCAAAAAAACCCCAGTGAAGGCATAGATAAAGGCGATCACTTTTTCTAAATTTTGAACATAACCATATTCTATTGCTTTCCTTTGTTTTTTATAACATGATATTCCTACTTGTAAGTATGTCTATATCCTTCATATATATATATATATATATATATTAAGTGAAATGCATTTCCATCTTTTCTTTTGTAAATTACAATTTTATATATAGCATATATGTTGTCTACAATGCTTATCGTTCATGTGTAATGTAAACTACTGAATTTCATGCAAACAATGTAACATATTGATTGACAACTACTTTTTTGCAATAGTGATAAAATATTTTTCATTTTCATCTATAGTTTCCCTTTCAAACAAATCACTTGTTAATTGTAACACGTGTTTTAATAGTTGAAACATAAATATTGAGTTTTATATTGGAGTAAAGTAAAACAAATATATATTTATATCTTTATAATCTAACTACATAAACATTTTCAATGTGTATATCTCTCTTTTATCTCGCTTTATACATGTATATCATCAACATTAACTTTTAAAGTTTTCTTATTCTTACCACGGTGCAAATATTATTCATATCATCAACATACAAATGTCTTTATTTACTTAATATAATATATTTAAAGTTTTAGGTTTTAGATTTCCTCTCCTACTATATCATGGTTTTCTTTTCCTCTTGTCTCATGTTTATTCCTTCTTAAACTCTAGAAAAGTACATAAAGTATTGTTGTTCAAATAGTTACATCCATACATCAGCAAATATCATGATACTTGAACACTTTATTTTTTCCTCTACTCGCATATGTAGTCCCCTTTAATTCCATTTGTATCCATTATATTTTACTTATTACATTCCTTCCTTGTTTTTTTCCTGTGGTCTTTCAGTGACCTTGTACATCCATTTTTTACACAAAATATCCAAGGTATGGAAACTGTGTTAACAACAAACTCACTTACAAGGATTGGAAATGGATAGATTATTTTTAATCTAGTTCTACAAATTATGGACTTCAAAGTAACATTAGAAGACCATTACTCAATAGTCCTATCTGATGGAGGCAATATATGATCCAGATTTATAAGAGGAACAAAATGAAACCATAGATTTATAATATTAACAAAGAGACACATTGAACAAATAAAAAAGATACAATACAACTTGACCTCTATTTAAAAATAAGAAATATGTTAAAAACTGTAAAATGCAGACTGAAAACAAGCTTGCTATAATGGTGGCATCTTATCTCTGAGAAGAGATGTGATGACTATGCTCATTCACAAAAAGATGAATACAATGAGGCTCTAAAGACCTTTTTACAATAAAAATGAAGCACCTAGACATTCAAAAACCTAACACTAGGAGATGAAGCACCAAAATTCGTGTGGGCCCCGTTGGGGTAAGTTAGTACATCAACTTCTTAGAGTCGTAACTTTTTCATGCGATCTTTGTTTAGTGAGAACGATAGCTGGTTGGAAAGGTATTGACAAGGAAATTTATTTAGGGGGCTCAGTCAGAGCCTTTTTATATCATTGAGGTGCTCGATTGTGAAAAAATGTTGTTTGGGCCCTCAAAATGGCCCTGAAAGTTTGGGAACCGAAAAAATGCTAAAAATAATAAGTTGCCAAAAAACTATTTTGATCCAGTTGGAAAAGGTAGGTGGCCACTGATATCCTTCTGGATCAATCCCACCCCCTTATCAAGCAACGGTATCCATTGCGTTGAGTGCCCCCATCAAATGAGGAAATTTATGTTGAATTTGGCCCCGGGTGAGCCACTTTCCTTGGTGCAGGAGTTTCCCTACTTTGACAACTTGATAAATTTGGATCCTCTGATAGCAAGTTCCTTTGACCTATTTTTCCATGATATGATCACTGGATGCATGTTCCATGCAGTAATTGTTGAGCTCTATTGGTGTCAATTGTTTTTCTATCTCTAAGGTGTCAAATAATGGTGGAAAATAAGGCCGAAGGAGGTCCACATTGAACATTGGGTGCAATCCAAGGAAGGGGGGAAGGTTTAGCTCGAAATAATTGTCACCCACAATCTTGGTGATGGTGTAAGGTCCATAATGGAGTGGATGAAGCTTCCAATGAGGCCTTGTAAGGCATTCTTTCTTCAAGTGCAACCAAACTTTGTCTCCCACCTGAAACTGGTGTGGCACTCGGTGTTGATCATGGCGCTACTTCTACTTGGCATTGGAATTTTGTAAAATATCCTGAACCTATTGGCGGATTTGTTGGATCCACTCAATGAATTAGGTGGCTTTGTCAACTCCAGTTGGAGCATGCGATGAGTCTTCCTAGGTGGCCGTAAGGGGTAGTGCAACATCCATGTGACCCAATGGTTGAGATCCAAACCCCACCTGAACGGAATTGTGGTCGGTTGAGATATGTATGGCTCTATTGTAGCTGTGATGAACATAAGGAATAATCTCATCCCAGGTGTAGGGGTTCTTGGAATTTTACATGCGTAGGATGTGTATGATCATTCGGTTGACAACCTTGGTTTGGCCATCTATCTAGGGGTGGAAGGCAGTGGACTTGGTGAGCTTGGTGTCCAAAATTGACCAGAGGCTCGACCAGAATGTGTTGAGGAACTGGTTGTCTCGATATGAGATAATGGTTTGTGGGATCCCAAAGTGTATCCACACTCGTTCAAAGAAGATATTGGTAGTGGCCTTCCTTCTGATGCTCTTCTTACAAGTGACCAGAATCGCCATCTTGGAAAAGCGATCAACAACCAAAAAAACACAGTCATTTCCCCGCTTGGTGACAAAAGGCCCTACATGTAGTCCATTGAGATGTATTCCCAGGGCATGTCGGGAGTAGGCAGAGGAGTGCATAGGCCTTGTTTCTTAGTGGCCGATTTGGCAATAACGTAGGCAGTGCAGGACCGAATATACTTGCTGACATCCTGTCAAAGTTTCGGCCAGTAGAAATGTCACTGTGACATTTCCACTATCTTTTCCATGCTGAAGTGTCCTACCACCCAACTGTAGTGGGATTCCCAAATAAGCTTCGCTCGCTTGCTTGATGGAACACAGAGATGGCCCAGATGGCATAACAACTCATACTGAAGATGGAAATTAGTGACAGTTTTGTTTGTGCCCAACATCTACTAGGTGTTGGCAAAGTCAAGATTTATCTCATAGAGGTGGGGCCATCTAAAGGTCTCATGGCTACAAGAATATAACACTATGGTGAGTGCCACGACTGGAGGTCGGCTGAGGCAATCAACGACTCAGTTGGTACTTGTCATTTTATACTTGATTTTGAGGTGGAACTGCTACAAATATGTGGAGCACTTCTGATGGCAGTCATTCTGCAGTTTGCCTTGTGTCTGCATGAACTGCAGCAGCTTATGATCAGTGTGGATGATTGTCTCCTTCCCAAGAATGGAATGCCTCCATTGGTGGCAAGCTTTCACAATGGATTACATTTCTTTGTCATAAGTAGGGTACTTATGGACAACATATGATAGTGTCTCACTATGATAGGCCATGAGGTGGTCATGACGAGTGATTACGTTGCCCACAACATAATCTGAAGCATTTGTCTTGATCTCAAAGGGTTATTGCAGGTCAGGTAATGAAAGCATTGGAGCTGAGCACAAGCGTTTCTTTAGATCATCGAATGCTTTCTGTTGGGACAATCCCCACATAAAATTTTCCTTAGCACCACTCCTAGTTATTTTTTGTAGGGCCCATGCAATATGGGAGAATCCCAACATGAACCTATGATAGAAATTGGCAAGGCCTAAGAAGATCTGAAGCTCAGTGAGCATGGTTAGGGCTAGCCAATCATGGATGACTTGGATCTTGGCTGGATCAACATGCACACTATGCGCATCCACATTGTATTCTAAGTATTGGATCTTGTCCATGGTGAAGGATCATTTTTCCAAGTTGGCATGTAGCTTGTGTTGCCACAAAGTGTGCATAACCTGTTGAATGTGTTGCAAGTGTTTAGCCCAAGTCTTCTTGTAGATGAGGATGTCATTCAGATACACCACCACAAAAGAATTGTTGAAAGGCCGCAAGATATCATCCATCATCCTCATGAAAGTTGTTAGGGCATTTGTCAAACCAAAGGGCATGACCAACCATTCAAAAAGACCTTCTTTTGACTTGAAGGAAGTTTTCCATACATTTGTCTATTCTATTGGGACCTGATGGTAGCCAGACTTCAGATCAATCTTACTGAAGTATTTGGCCCCCTTGATATGATCAAGGAGATCGTCGATTCAGGGAATCGGGTATTGGTTCCTGACTGTGATTTTATTTAGGGTCTGATAATCAATGCAGAGTCACCAGGTCCAGTCATTATTTTGCACCAACACGATTTGGCTTCCACAAGGTGATGAGATGGGTTGAACGTGCCCCTTGTGGAGCAGTTCTTGGATATGACACTTTATCTCCTCATTTTCTAATAGAGAGTGGCAATATACTAGACCAATGGGTAGCGGTGTGCCATGGGTCATATCGATGGGATGCTTGACCTGACAGTGAAGACGTACCCCAATAGATGATGATAAGATGTCTTTGTATTCTTCCATGATCTTATCCACTTGCTTCTATTGCTTGGGGAGGTTGATCATGGAGGCCATCGATGAGGATACCACCTTTCGCTCACTCTGAGAGCGAATCATGAATAAGACAAACTTCTTTGTTTGAGATGTTAGCACTTGGTAAACTTCCTAGAGGTTGAAACAGAGGAAATCTACAAAGGTAACTTTATCCAACCACTTTTAAAGCTGGGATCTAGCCCTTCCAGCTTCAGAGAGGGATCTCTCTATATGATTTAGCTATGTTCTCAATTTAGATACTAGGCTAGTTAAAGAAATCTGTAGGTTTTGTTGTCAAAGAGTTTTTAAATTGGTTGAGACAGTCTACACATCCATTGGGCTATGGGGTCTATATTTAATTAAATATGAAATACAACCATAAATGAGAAAAGAAGACTTCCACAGGGCGATATAATATACTCACTGGATCTTTTAGTAGCTTAAATGATGGACAGAAGAAAAGATAAGAAAGATAAATTCAACTAAGAAGCAGTTAAGAATTTCTTAATTGAAAACATCAGAAGATAAACATAAAAATCTCTTGAGTCGGAAACAAGGTATCTAAGATAAATCATACAACATACGTTACTCTTAAAGATTAGTTTCAGAACACAATATGATCACAAAGCAAGAAGGACATTCAACTTAGAGAATAAACATCACCAGTGAATACATGCAAGAATCCTATAAAAGTGCCTCCTCTTTATTAATGGCAGATCTCTTCAAAAATAGTACAGTCTGATAGCGTTAGGGTGTGAGAATCAACAACCCTCAATACTTAAAAAGGTGAAGTATTTATAATTCAAATTACAAACGTTCTTGTCATAACTGATCAGGACATGCTAATTCTATTTTTAGTCTAACTAATTTAACTAATCAAACTGCTTGATGACTTGGTGCAACTGCACGTAGAATTTTTGGGTAGACCGTTGATGAAGCCTTTACACAACCTCATCTGATTAGACAGGTGACTAGTACTGGACAACTCATATGCTAATTGAGCAGATTGCATAGTTCCTCCCATCTGATATGACTAGGCACAGTGACTTTGAGCAGTCTCTGATACACTTCATCCATTTCCGTATACTTAGCGAATGTGGGATTAGTGAGGAATATGTATCGAATCTCATGTTGGATACTGATGTCCAACTGAAGGGTGTCCAGGAATGCTTTGCCAGTGATGCTCCCTTGTATGATAGAAAACTTTGAACTTTCCTTAAACACTTCAGACAATCTCTTTTTGTATTCTGGGAGTGTCATTAGTTTATCATTAATGACCTTCAGACCAGGTAGGCCTTTCTTTTGGAGAGCATCAATATTATTGAAGAACCTTTGTACACCCTGGTCCATGACCTGAACCTTTTCTTCAAGCTACAACATTAATCCTCTCTTGGTCAAAACCCTTTTGACCTCAAGGATGGTCTCTATTCTGTCTTCTATCTTCAGCTCTTCTAGCTCTTCTCTGGTCTTGGAATTGAGGAATTTGATGATATCATTTGCCTGAGTTGGTCTATCTCCCAATTCTACTCTGATTTTCTCAATGGCCTATTTTCTCCTCTGGACCAACTGATTATGTTCAAACATAATTTGGATCATGGGTCATATCTCATTTATGGACTTTGTGATGTCTGTTCATACATTCTCTTTGACCTCAGCCAAAGTCTTCCCTGCTACTGTTTGCTTTTGGAGCTGCTGTAGTTCCTTCTTGAGTTGTTCAGTTACCTGCTTTTCTTTAGATAGGCTTGTTTTCAAGGATGTTTTGAATTCTTGGAGGTTCTCAACTTCCTTCTTAAGTCTGCTGATTTCTGTCTCTTGCAGGTTCATCTTTTCCATGGATTTGGTGATGTCGACTGTTCCCTCTTGTGGTGTCACTAGTGTTGCTGATGGAACTACTGTCACTTGTGTTGTTCTTGTCCCTGAGATTGGGATGGCAGTCAATGGAATGGATTTCATAGACTTCAGTTGCTCTTTCTCCTTTATCAGTTTCTCCATCTCTTCTTCCATTTCTTTGAGCTGTGCATTCTGCTCCATGAGCAGCTTGAGCATTTCGTCCTTCTCGCCTTCTTTCTCTACTAACTCCCTCACCTGTGAGTCTTCTGTAGGCAGGAGCTTCAGCTGTTTCCTCAAGGATGCGATGTCTGCATTCTTTTTCTTTATCATCTCTTCTGTAGCTTTGACAATGGAAGGATCATAGCCGATCTTGAGGACCAGCTCCTCCAAAGTCTTAATTCTATTTTCCTTTGCAAAGGACGATATTTTTTCCATCTTGAGCTGCATTTGAGCATTGTTGAGTGACACCTGAAATTTGGATGCTGAAGCAGAATCATGCGCCAATGTATGGAATACCATCTCCCCTGTTTGTTTGTGCAGATCCATCTAATCTGCTGGGTGCACGTCCTTCACCTGGAATTCGAAGGTGGCCCTCTTGTAGTCCAAGATCACCTTGGGATCTGGTACCTTCGCTTGGAGGAAGGCCATGTGCATCCTTCCCTTTTCTGTGTCGAATGCAGACAGCAGTCTATGTTGCGCAGTCAACGTCTGTTTCCAAAACTGAGCATAAGTACTGCTGGTAAGGGTCTGATTCTTCTTCTTGGTCAGCTCGTACTTCTCGAAGATGCTCAATTTGGGCCCCGTCTTGCCTAGTTGAGTGTCCAGGGGGGAGTCTGTGGATTTCTTCGGTACTGCTGGGGTGATTTCCTTATGCTAGCTCGAACTAAAGGGAGGAACAGACGGCTTGGTCCCTATGGTAGGCGGAACATCTTTTCCTCCAGTTGGACCCTATTGACGGGCGAAATTGTCCGTCCGTCAAATGAGAGAGTGGAACCGGTCCGGGGTTGTCTAAATAACCCAAGCCGTTTGGAATGAACCACCCTGACGGGTTTAACGGCTCCATTGGCCACTCTAAGGTCTTAAGAAAGCCAAAGAGAAAACTAATCTAAACTAACTAATCTAACTAAAATAAAAGAAACTAAACTAACTAACAATAAAAACAAACTAATACACTAATCTAATTGAAACAAACTACTATATAAACTAAAACTAAATACAGATTACACTAACTATTCTACTTATTATTATTACACTAACTCTATTAAATAACTGTCCATCTACTAGTTATAATACAACTTATTCACAAATATACAATATACACAAATAGCAGATTTGAATAAAACCTGTAAAAATCATTTACTTTCTGCACTAAGACAGCCAGGAATCTTTTTGATTTTTTATATTTTATGAATAAGAAATAAAACCTATTGAAATTAAACGATCTAATATATTAACTCTAACTTAAACTAATATCTGAACTAAGCTACTAATAAGAACAGAAAACAAAAGACTAACTAACCTGGAAGTGCTCCTAGTTTATCCTGCGTATGATGACTTCAAAGCTGGTCGGAGGAAGTAAACTCGCACTGGTTAATCCAAGAGCTTTTCGTAAACGATAAGAATGCTCTGTTTTTTAGTTGCCATAAAATCGGATCAAATGGTATCCAAACTGTTTCATATCCAAACGAAATTAAGCAGTGAATCATATCGTATAAGATACGATGTAATCATAATCAATACAATCATAATCGAACACAATCATAATCGATTTGTTAATTCTGTATAAGATTGATATTATTTTAATCAAATGCCAATATGGAAAAACTGTTACGATTATAGTCAAATAAAAAATTCATAACAGCATCAACCAAACTTTTCCATAGACTTCGATTGTTGAACGTTACACAGTTAATAGACATGATCACAATCGTCATCAAATCGACAGAGGTGATAATCGTAAACTGGGCAAGAACCGAATCGAATCGTGACTAAGTCAAATATAGAAACAAATCGTAATCCTGGGCATAATCTCAAATTTAAACAATATATTTGTTGTAATGTGAATCGAACTGGTAACACAGTCAAACAATGTGAATCGATTGATTGAGTATAACAGTTACGACTCATATCTATTCGCAATTTGGTTATGCATTAACAGAATGGTATTCGAATTAGTCAAAAAGACATGGAATATAAAATCATAATAGTTAACCATTATTGCCAACCACATCATATAGAATATAACCAATTCAAATCGAGACATTAACTGTGTTTGAAATTGAAATACCAGAAACAACTTATGTTTAGAAAAGATATTAACAACTTCAACAAGAAACAGAGTATTCAATTCAAACCAAATTAAAACAATCAAATCCATACCACGATCAATCGAATCAAAGCTAAATCCAATCAAAACTAAAACGGGAAACAAAATTTGATTTATCAAATCAAAATTATATACAATAATGCATGTTTATGTGACAAAGCAAATCCACGCTGTAAACAGAGCTTATGATTTTGTCATATAAATAGGTGATAATCATACCAGTGAGGCTACTCGAGCTATGCCAATTTTGAATTGACGACTGCTGTAGCCGACTCCACGTTCTTAAACAAAATCGAACCTATTGTTCGTTGTTTCTTATCAGTGGATTGCATCTTTGCCTTTTGACTAGTGAGCCTTGCAACTTGATCCTCCAGAGCATGAATTCTGGACTATAGCATTGGCACATCAAGGTAATACCTTTCTAGCCACGAGCCACAATGATCACATGGTGGAGCAGCTGGTAAGGCTAGAGCAAGAGGGGGTTTTGACGAGTCACCAGGGGTTTCACAAGGCATTTTGATGCCTGGATAATTAGGATCGTTTTGCAAGCAAGGTGGTAGGTTCTTCACAAAATCGTATGCAGGTTTGTCACACAGACCTTCTGAATAGGGATACTCACTTTCCAGGTAACGTTCAACCTCTGAGTTAGAATCTTCACTCACCATAATAGGGTCAGGGTTGACAGGAGTTTTTGGTTTGTTTCTTGCCATGCGAGAGATTAACTGGGTGTTCTTTTTGCCTTTAGAATTCACAGTAGGTTTGGATTTAGGCCTTTTAGCCATGGGTTTAGCAATTTCAACATGTTTGGTCAAAAAATTGGGTAGGTCAATAGGTGAGTCGGGTAGGGGTTTAGGTAATAGAGCACTGTAAGGCACAGGGGGTACTGACTTGCTCTCGCTCACCACAGGTTTGTCGACCTGTGGTGGGCTTGAGTCCTCAAAATTATTGCGAACAAGAAAATCATTCCAACAGTCTCGGTGCAACCGCAAATGACACACAACAATCATTTTAATCAACCCAAAGTGAAACAGGCTGCTGTCGACCTGCTTATGTTTGTATCTTTTAGACATTTTAAACAGACTCCTATGCAAGTAGTAAGGCATATTAAGCTCATATCCCATGAAAACCATCAGTAGATGAAGGTGGTATAATAAAACGAACCCATACCTGCCCTCGCAGGTGATAAATTGTTTGGTTATCATCAGCAAGTCGTGCCAGCGTTGCTTGAGCATATTCGTGGGCAAACCTTTGTCACAGGAGCTCACCCTTCGTGACTGGAAGAGCAATGTCCACGAGACATCTTCCACTTTGCAATTTTTTGACCATATTTGCCCAGTGACAGGCAGACCAGTGGCTAAGCTGAGAAATTGCTCGTTAATTTCCAATTGCACATCCCCAACCTTGGCTCGGTAGCCATCAAAGGTTATTGCGAATTGTCGAGCCATGCTAGGGTTATAGCCATCAAACTTTCATATGAACGGGAGCCATCCAAACTCTTCAAGGTCACTGTAAGCACCATCGAACATCAACAATGCCTGGCTACCATTGGGTTCATCCCTTACGATCGGAGCCATGGTGCGGGTGCATGGTAGGGTTTGGATTAAACACACAGGAGCAAAATTGTTTTGGCTAACAGCTGAGAACGATGAAAGGGGAGGCAAATTAATGTGTGTGTGCGAGGGTGATGGGATTATCCACTGCCATGCATAGAAGTAATGATAAGGTACAACACTGTTCAATTAATCATAACATAAACCAAAATATTCAGCCAACCCAAGATTTAAACGGTGAATAATATACCAATGCACCAATCTATGGTTTTAACCCATGGATGTTCAACGTTAAATCAAACCCAAAGTTAAACATGCGCCAAGTAATAATTCTAACCATTAAATCAAAACCCAAATGTTTAACCAACGCGCCATTGCATAACTTCAAACTATTGCCATTCAATATGAAATCAGACTCATATGTTACCCATGTGCTTGTTGCATAATGTGTAATCAAAGTTTGTAAAACATTGCAACAAGAAATTTCATAAAATCGATAAGCCAAGAGCTTATAATAATAAGGATCACATCATATAAAAACCAAAATCAACCATGACCCCTATATAATCAAGTATAACCCATAAATTTACATGCTCAATGCTTTATCAATCAAATAAAGATCAAATTGCGCAATCAAAGTAAGAATAGGCAAATGGACATAGTTCGAAAAGTCATTCCAGCCACTTAATAATAAACCAAAGGTAAGTACTGATCAGAATATCAATGAGAAGATCATTACAGTTCAAATAACGATGGAGGAGTTTTCACGCTTTCAGTTGTGAAAAACTGAATGGAGACCAAATTGCAATTGTCGCAAGGAATGAAAACATCGTCTATTTGCAAAATGCGACGATAACTTGACGTTCAGGAGACAATAGGTGTAGGCAACTTATAAGGCAATGGAAAAATTTGAATTGGCTACCAACAATGGTGACACACTGGGAGAAGAAGTTATCTCTGTCAAAAGAAATGAATTCAGATCAGGACAGCAAAGAAAATTTCAACTCAAAAACAATAACTAGAAAATCGTACAAACATCATCATTTACCATCTTTTCCAGCGATGTTTTAAAAGATGCAAACTAATGACAGTCTTAAGATCAATAAGTCACGATATTAATGATAAAATATTCAATACTGTTGGCATGGCCACTGCTTCCAGCAGGCGTCCATAGCCTCGACAGGGTTTCCATTTAACCCACTCGGACATCTGTATCCTGTCAAGAAGTTCTAGATCAGAGTAAAGGACTTTTTAAAGAGGTTTCTTATAATTTTTTACAGATTTTCGTGTACCCGACATTGCTTCGCTGCCAACGGGCCTGTTCAGTATCCTGGCGGGTTTACAAACACTTCCCACAGCTCTTATCAATATTTTTATTTTTATTTTTCTTTTATGGATAGCTGAGCGGGGTGACGCTGAAAAATCTTGATATTTTATCATATTTTTTCAGACCTCATCAGAATTTTTTGACACTGTCCTTTATCCATCTCTAGAAATGTTTTATTTACAAAACAACTTGCTATGATAGGGAGACATCCTTTTGAGTCATTCCTTTATGGAAAAGGGACAGCGTAAAAAGATAATATATGATCACGACAAACTTTGCTCAGAGATTGAAATTAGTAAACTTCTTTCAAATAACAAAATTTTCCAATATATCACTGATGTTTGTGCAATCTTTCAGGAATTATTTCAGCGAAGAAAATTTTTCTGCGGTCTTTGTCTGAATAGCTTAGTGCACAGGCATGCATATGTTTAAAAAACACACAAAACTGATCAATCCAAATCAAAACCAAAAACGAAAACAAAGGCAAAATAAAAACAAAAGGAAATATTTACATAATATACAAGGGTAGCAATCAAGCGAAGTATCTTTTTAGGGCTTGGCCATTTACCGGATAGGTGTCAAGCTGCCCTTCAAGATTCTGCAATCGAAAGGAACTAGGACCCAACTTTTCAGCAATCAAAAATGGCCCAAGCCACAAATTTTGAAACTTGGTGTGCTCACCCTTCCCTTCGTGTGGTTTGTCCCACTTTAAGACGAGATCGCCTACTTCAAAATTCCTATCAGAAGCAGAACTAGAATCGAACCAGCTTTTAATCAGTTGTTGATGTTGGTATAACTTACGCTTAGCTTGGTTTCTTACTTATTCTAACTTCATCAAAGCATTAATACGGCTTTCTAAAGGGGGACAATCTTTTTCTTGGACTTTTTGTGACAATTGGAGTGAAGGAAGAAGAATGTGAGGTGGCAGAATGGCTTCTCTGCCATAAACGAGAAAAAAGGGGGAATTACCTATAGCGGCTTTGGGTGTTACCCTATCATCCCACAGTGCATTAAGCAGTGCATTGTGCCAGTTCTTGTGATTTTTAGCCATGGTTCTCTTGATAATTTTGATCAAGTTCTTGTTTGTCAATTCTGCTAAGCCATTGCCCTGGGGATAGTAACTAGCAGAATACTTCAGCTTTATTCCTTTCTCTAAGGCGAACTCACTCATCTCAAGAGAAGAAAAGTATGAATCGTTATCAAAGACTAGACAATCAGGGATCCCGAAACGAGTGATGATATTCGAGTTTAAAAAAACAATCAACTGACTTGTGTTAACAGTTCTTAGCACGACGGCTTCGGACCATCAAGTAAAATAATCAGTGGCTGTCACAATAAACTTGTGTTGTTGTGAGGATGGAGGGTTAATAGGACCAATGATATCGAGGCCCCATTGCTGGAAAGGAGAGTCTACTGAAACGGGTTGCAAGGGGAAGGCTGGTTTTTGCAATCGCCCTGATGCTTTCTGACAAATGATACATTTACGACACAAGGCATGGGCATCCTTAAAAAGTGTGGGCCAGTAGTAATCGGCTCTTAAAACCTTATGAGCAATGGTTTCACCACCGAAGTGACCACCAGATTCTCCTGCATGCAACTCAAGCAAGACTTTTTCTTCTTCGTCCTTTTCAAGACAACGCATCAGGACGCCGTCAAAATTCTGACGAAACAGTATACCGTTAACTAGATGAAAGGAGGTAGACTTTAGTCTCAACACTCTTCTTTTGGCGGGGTCAAGGTGGCGGGGTGTTGATCCATGTTCAAGACAAAATCTAATATCATCGTACCAAGGACTTACGAGACGTTGTATGCAACAAATCAAACTTTGATCACATTGTTCTAGGTCTGACGTGTCACTATCTTCTCGCTGTTTAGTTTCTGAATCAACTACCAACTTACACAACCCTTAGCCTCTCACGATCTATGCTGGGGTGATCTCTAAGTCAAACGCCTGCAAGGAGGTGACCCAGTTGGCTTTTTTCTCTCCTAACTCCTTTTGCACTAACAGGTTCCTTACGGTAGGGTAGGGGACAATGACCTTCATCCTTGACTTCAAAAGATAAGACCGGAAATGCTTAACTGCCTTGAAGACATCGTAGGCTTGTCGATCGACCGTTGGGTAGTTAAGTTCAGTACCTTTGAAAGCAGAGCTCATAAAGGTGATGGGTACTTCGTTGTTCTTGAAATTCTTCTGAGTTAGGACTGCGGCATAGGAACGATCAGAGGCAAAAGTATAAAGTGTAAATTCTTGAGAGAAATCAGGGCTCATGAGAGACGGAGCGTCTATTATGGCCTTCTTTATAGCATTGAAAGCTTGGTTTTCTATAGGTCCCCAGTGATATTGGGTGTCTTTCTTAATCAAGTCCTGGAGAGGCCTGACCATTTCGAAGAAACTGGGGACAAATCTTCTCACGAAATTAATCTGGCCTAGGAAAGACTGCATGGATTTTTTGGAGGTAGGTGGGGGAAGTTTAGCAATGACTTGAGTCCTCTCGGGGTCAATAATCATTCCATCACTAGACACAATGAATCCTAGTAATTTACCCTGTTCTACTGCAAACATGGACTTCTTGGGGTTCAAGGAGATGTCGTATTTATGACATCGTAGCAGAACAACTCGTAAGTGAGCTAGATGATCGTCTTTGTTTTTAGAATAAATGGTCACATCATCTAAGTAGACTACTATGGAGTGATTGATTAAGCTTCTAAAATAAATGTCCATTGCTCTCTGAAAGGTGGCACCAGCATTAATCAATCCAAAGGGCATTTTGCGATAAGAATAAGTGCCCCACGGGGTACGGAAGGTAGTTTTTAATTGGTATGGTGGAGACATCAAGACTTGGTTGTATCCAGAGAAACCATCTAGTAAGGATATCCTCTCAGAACCAGATACTTATTGCAGGATATGTTCCATGGGTGGGACAGGATAATTATCTTTGTCAGATGCTTTGTTGAGGTTCCGGAAATCGACACAAAGTCGAATTTCCCCGTTTTTCTTCCGCACCGGGACGAGGTTGGATACCCATTGAGTGTGTCTAACAAGAAAAATTATTTTAGCACTTAGGAGTTTATTCAATTCTTTTTGTACGGTCAGTTCCAGTTTAGGATGCATTTTCCTCAGTTTTTGTTGGAAGGGTAAGGTTTGGGGCTTCAACGGGATGACATGCTGTATAATATTAGGATCAAACGTTTTCAGATCATCGTAATTCCATGCAAAGACATCCTTGAATTCTTTAAACAATTTAACAAAAGAAGCTTTTTCTTGTCTAGAACATCCCAAGCCTAAATTGATACACTGAGGATTTTCACTAGTTCCTAAATTAACTTTTTCATAAGACAACGAGGGACTATTTGTTTTGGGATTGACCGTATTTTTAAATTTATCTTCAAAATCATAAAACTTTTCTATTCTAACAACAGATTTGGGTATGGAATTTAACATGTCCAATAGAGCCTCAAGAGATTTTGGATTAGGTTTACCGTAAAGTCGTGCAAATTGTCATCGTGCGTTTGTTCATCTATCACAACGCCTTGAAAGGTTTCTTCCATGTGCAGAAATTTAATGATTTGTTGATCATCGTCAAATACTCTCCAGTTTGTGATATTGTCAAGAACAGATGGTTGAAACAATAGCTCCACGGAGAATGCATTTGGGGATAAGCCTTCTGCAGGAAGAAGTTTAGAGGCAACATTAGCTAGTAGATCTGCTTCAGCATTATTTAATCTAGGAATGGAATTTATATTAAAAGCAGAAAATTTGTTCACTAAGCTCCATACGTCAGACTGGTAACTTTTGAGATGCGGGGAAAGACAGTGTATAGAATCTCTTACCTGCCTAACCACTATCTGAGAGTCGCCGAATACAACCAGATTTTGAATGTTCATGTCCAAGGCTTTTCTGAGACCTTGCAGTAAAGCTTCATATTCTGCGATATTGTTAGTGCATTCAAATTCTAGCCTACAAGCCAATAATGTCTTATTACCTGCCGGATCGATAATGATGCAGCCTGCAGCAGCTCCTTTTTTAGACTTGGAACTGTCAAAATATAGAGACCAAATTTGATTTCCATCGGGCTCACAGGACTGTTGGATAGAAGCTGTTGGTTGCATACATGCTATGATCTAGGATTGTTGTTCTGGATTGTTGATTGGTGAAGCTTCAGCCATGAAATTTCCGAAGAAGGTGTCCATGCCTTGGAATTCAGGTGAATCTGTCGGAGGTGTATATGGTTCATTGGGTTCATTCAAGTCTGTTACCGTGAACTTGAGGTAATTCTCACGATTCACCCTGATCTTGTTGGGCTTACCATTTTCTGGAAGCCATAAGTGAGACCAGTCCATTGTGAAGTAACCATGTAGCTGCTCCGACCATTCCCTACTCAAAAACAGACCATACACTTTTGGAATATCCACCACAATTATATCAATAACCTGATGAACCTTTGGGTTAGACGATAATCTAATCAATACATTTTTCTGTTTGCCTATAACTTTAACATCTGTTCGATCAAGTTGTATAATTTTCAAAGAAGATGGTTCTACTTCAGCGTTAATCTTTTGGCAGACTGACCAAGGCATCACATTTGATGATGCTCATGAGTCAACCATACAATTATGAACATTTCTGTTGAAGATTTCGAAACTTAATAGAAAAGGAGGTACATTCTTGCAAGTACTTAGAGTAGTAGCTTGTGGTTTCTTACTCGCAGTTTCTAATTCTATTTTATCTACATTACTTGTGTTATTTACATTATTTACATTATTTACATTATTTACAGGTGATACAGGAAGGCTTCCTTTATCTTGAGGATCAATATTATTTTTTATGGAAGTCTTTTGTGGAACTTTGCTTTGCACAACCTTATTACTATTTGAATTACCATTCTTTCCATTGTCTAAAATATTTTGCAACATCTTTTGTAACAAAAATGGAAATTTCAACAACTCATAAATAGAAATGTTAGCCCATAATTTTTTAAGATCTTCAACAACATCATAATCTAATTTAGGGCCAACATTACTTTGTTTAGTTTCTACTGATTTAGATGGCTTTGGAGGTAAAGTTGTCGTGTTCTTGGTAGGAGGTTTATTTGTTGTCTTACTCCTAGTGTTGTAAGGGTGAACAGTCTCGAAGTTAGCTTGGAAGATGCTATCCGAGAAGTGTCCAAAGATGTTTGGAGAAGACTCTTCTTCTTGAGTTGTTTCCTGCTCGACTTCCTCTTGAGGGATTTCAGGAGGCATCAAGTCATATTGGGCTCCTAGAATTGTCTGGAGAGCGCATTGCAAACTTTCTAGGTTCAAGCCTTCGGGGTTTGGATTAGGCCGGTTGGCAGGAAAAGACTTTCGGAAAGGAGGTTTGTAGGGTCCTTTACTCGAAGAGGCTTCCTCAGTCGACCTTTTTAAATCTATAACTTGATTAGACAATTTTTGTACAAATTTGGTTAAATTTTCCAAATCAGAGTTTTCGAGTTGTGTTTTGTTTTGTGTCGGTCTGGGGAGAATTTCAATCTTCTTTTTGGAAGAAGAAACAGTCTCAGTTTCGTTGCTAGAAGAGTTCTTAAGACTAAGTATGTATTTTTCAATCTGAGTAGCCTCTTTGAAGGCTTCTAACAACGTGGCCTTTTTAGAACGTTTAACCCAAATAGCTATACTTTGATGCAGAGATTTAGTGTAGTAAGCTATTACAAGACTCTCAGCAGGCATAGAATCTGCAGGGATTCAATTTTTAAGCGTTAGAAATATTTGATTAAAATATTTAACTTTTTCTTTTGGGTTCATTTTTAAGCTCGAAAGATCCATGACTAAGACTTCTGGAGGTTTACCATCTCCAAATTTTTCCAAAAAGCATGACTCAAACTTTTCCCATGACACTATGGTATGGGGTTGTTGGGCAAAGTACCAAGTGGAGGCATTTCCCTCAAAGGTGTAAGGGAACAACCTACAGACAACGTCTTCATGTTCAACATTACGGAGTCTAATGGCTAGCATAAATTTCTTGATATGATCTTCAGCTATCTATTTTGAATCGGGATCAAACTTAGGAAGCCATTTCTCCGGGTGCTTAGGTAAAGGGTGCTGGGCTCCAGGTACAGCTACAGCATCCTGGTCCAACCAGGATCTAGCAAGGTTGTTCTGATTTTCCATTGGGGAATTGGCTGTGGAAGGCTGAGAAGGTGTATTGCCTTCGTCAGAAGAGGAATCTCCTCCAGAAGAGGAAGGAGATGAAGGAGGTCATGAAGGAGGTATCCCAGATCCTCCTGCAGCAGGATTTAAGTTTGGATCGAGAGAATTCACAGCGAGGTCAATGTCACCTAACTGTTCTCTGATATCAGAGAAGTCTAAAGGTTGACCCCACAGGCGGTTTGGTTTCCTAAGACTGGCTAAGGCACTGTGTGTTTTGATAAGAGATTGACGAACGATCTCTTGGAGATCACCACCTGTAGGATTAGGGGTTGCTGGCTCAACTGTGATCTGCGGATCTTCAGTTGAAGTAGTTGTTGTTTGAGGGGGGATATTATCTTGTGAACGGCTTCTAGTCACTATAGGCGTGCAATTAGGTGGGGGAGGAGTCTTGCGACCGCCTTGTGCCATTAATTAAGTTCAGGCCCTCCTTCTAGCGCCATTTGTTGACGGGCGAAATTGTCCGTCCATCAACTGAGAGAGTGGAACCGGTCCGGGGTTGTCCAAATAACCCAAGCCGTTTGGAATGAACCACCCTGATGGGTTTAACAGCTCCATTGGCTGCTCTAAGGTCTTAAGAAATCCAAATAGAAAACTAATCTAAACTAACTAATCTAACTAAAATAAAAGAAACTAAACTAACTAACAATAAAAACAAACTAATACACTAATCTAATTGAAACAAACTACTATATAAACTAAAACTAAATACAGATACACTAACTATTCTACTAATTATTATTAAACTAACTCTATTAAATAACTATCCATCTACTAGTTATAATACATCTTATTCACAAATATACAATATACACAAATAGCAGATATGAATAAAACCTCTAAAAATCATTTACTTTCTGCCCTAAGACAGCCAGGAATCTTTTTGATTTTTTATATTTTATGAATAAGAAATAAAACCTACTGAAATTAAACGATCTAATATATTAACTCTAACTTAAACTAATATCTGAACTAAGCTACTAATAAGAACAACAAACAAAAGACTAACTAACCTGGAAGCGCTCCTAGTTTATCCTGCGTATGATGACTTCGAAGCTGGTCAGAGGAAGTAAACTCGCACCGGTTAATCCAAGAGATTTTCGTAAACGATTGGCTGTGCTGCTCTTCGAGTGGTTTACAGGACAAACAAGACAAAAAAGGTCATAACAACTATAAGATTATAAATTTCTGCAATAAGGGAAACCTGTTATGCAAGAAACTTATATTTAATAACTCAATTCATGAAGAAGATAAACCTGTCACTCACCAACTGAATTAAACAATTGTTATGTCTTTTATACACTTAGAAGAAACCAGATATGGATTGCAGTGATTAAAATTATATCATTTGCACATGATTAAGATATCTAAAGTAGTCATAAACCATATACAAATTGATATACACAACATGAAACAAAATATTGATATAATGAGAAGCTAAAGCTGTGACAAAACACCAAATTCTGCTTCAGTTTGTATTATAAATCCATATCCTTGTTCTCCCACGAATGAAGATGAACATTATTACAAAAATCATAAGTATGTATAAGTCTCTCCACAGCGTAAAACCTCCCTGTGGATAATATCAAAATGTTTTACATAATCTGGGAAATATCCCAAAATCAACTAAACTAGGAAATCAAAATGCAAGTGAAATCTTTGAAATATCCCCTAACTGCTCATCAACTCAATTGCAATTTCGAATTTACCTGCAATAGAACAAAATTATCAAATTAGAGAGATATTTCAGTAACAAAATAATAAAAATTTGATCCTACAGACTCAGCTACAGAATCATCTGATTCTGTAGCTAGTCTAGAATAGCATACAAGACCAGATACAAATCAAATGAAATCTTTTCAAAAGAATCAAATCCAATTTAATTTTCTTTTAATAAACATTAAAATCGAATTACTAATGGTTCAAGAAAATTTATCATTCAAATTAAACAAAATCGAAAAGGATGGAATCGAAACAGGATAAGAATGCTCTGTTTTTTAGTTGCCATAAAATCGGATCAAATGGTATCCAAACTGTTTCATATCCAAATGAAATTAAGCAGTGAATCATATCGTATAAGATACGATGTAATCATAATCAATACAATCATAATCAAACACAATCATAATCGATTTGTTAATGCTGTATAAGATTCATATTATTTTAATCAAATGCCAATATGGAAAAACTATTACGATTATAGTCAAATAAAACATTCATAACAACATCAACCAAACTTTTCCATAGACTTCGATTGGTGAGCGTTACACAGTTAATAGACATGATCACAACCGTCATCAAATCGACAGAGGTGATAATCATAAACTGGGAAAGAATCGAATCGAATCGTGACTGAGTCAAATATAGAAACAAATCGTAATCTTGGGCATAATCACAAATTTAAACAATATATTTGTTGTAATATGAATCGAACTGGTAACACGGTCAAACAATGTGAATCGATTGATTGAGTATAACAGTTATGAATCATATCTAATCGCAATTTGGTTATGCATTAACAAAATGGTATTCGAATTAGTCAAAAATACATGGAATATAAAATCATAACAGTTAACCATTATTGCCAACCACATCGTATAGAATATAACCAATTCAAATAGAGACATTGACTGTGTTTGAAATTGAAATACCAGAAACAGCTTATGTTTAGAAAAGATATTAACAACTTCAACAAGCAACAGAGTATTCAATTCAAACCAAATTAAAACAATCAAATCCATACCACAATCAATCGAATCAAAGCTAAATCCAATCAAAACTAAAACGGGAAACAAAATTTGATTTATCAAAACAAAATTATATACAATAATGCATGTTTATGTGACAAAGTAAATCCACACTGTAAACAGAGCTTATGAGTTTGTCATATAAACAGGTGATAATCATACCAGTGAGGCTGCTCGAGCTACGCCAATTTTGAATTGACGACTGCTGTAGCCGACTCCACGTTCTTAAACAAAATCGAACCTGTTGTTCGTTGTTTCTTATCAGTGGATTTCATCTTTGCCTTTTGACTGGTGAGCCTTGCAACTTGATCCTCCTGAGCATGAATTTTGGACTGTAGCATTGGCACATCAAGGTAATACCTTTCTATCCATGAGCCACACTGATCACATGGTGGAGCAGCTGGTTCGGCTAGAGTAAGAGGGGGTTTTGACGAGTCACCGGGCGTTTCACAAGGCATTTTGATGCCTGGATAATTAGGATAGTTTTGCAAGTAAGGTGGTAGGTTCTTCACAAAATCATATGCGGGTTTGTCACACAGACCTTCTGAATAGGGATACTCACTTGCCAGGTAACGTTCAACCTCTGAGTCAGAATCTTCACTCACCATAATAGGGTCAGGGTTGACAGGAGTTTTCGGTTTGTTTCTTTCCATGCGAGAGATTAACCAGTCATTCTTTTTGCCTTTAGAATTTGCAATAGGTTTGTCTTTAGGCCTTTTAGCCATGGGTTTAGCAATTTCGACATGTTTGGTCACAGAATTGGGTAGGTCAATAGGTGAGTCGGGTAGGGGTTTAGGTAACAAAGCACTGTAAGGCACAGGGGGTATTGACTTGCTCTCGCTCACCACAGGTTTGTCGACCTGTGGTGGGCTTGAGTCCTCAAAATTATTGCGAACAAGAAAATCATTCCAACAGTCTCGGTGCAACCCCAAATGACACACAACAATCATTTTAATCAACCCAAAGTGAAACAGGCTGCTGTCGGCCTGATTTCGTTTGTATCTTTTAGACATTTTAAATAGACTCCTATGCAAGTAGTAAGGCATATTAATCTCATAGCCCATGAAAACCATCAGTAGACGAAGGTGGTATAAGAAAACGAACCCATACCTGCCCTCACAGGTGATAAATTGTTTGGTTATCATCAGCGAGTCGTGCCAGTGTTGCTTGATCATATTCACGGGCAAACCTTTGTCACAGGAGCTCACCCTTCGTGACTGGAAGAGCAATGTCCACGCGACATCTTCCACTTTGCAATTTTTTGACCATCTTTTCCCAGTGACAGGAAGACCAGTGGCTAAGCTGAGAAATTGCTCGTTAATTTCCAATTGCACATCCACAACCTTGGCTCGGCAGCCATCAAAGGTTAATGCGAATTGTCGAGCCACGCTAGGGTTATAGCCATCAAACTTTCATATGAACGGGAGCCATCCAAACTCTTCAAGGTCACTGTAAGAACCATCGAACATCAACAATGCCTGACTACCATTGGGTTCAACCCTTACGACCGAAGCCATGGTGTGGGTGCATGGTAGGGTTTGGATTAAACACACAGGAGCAAAATCGTTTTGGCTAACAGCTGAGAACGATGAAAGGGGAGGCAAATTAATGTGCGCATGCGAGGGTGATGGGATTATCCACTGCCATGCATAGCAGTAATGACAAGGTACAAAGTTGTTCAATCAATCATAACATAAACCAAAATATTCGTCCAACCCAAGATTTAAACGGTGAATAATATACCAATGCACCAATCTATGGTTTGAAACCATGGATGTTCAATGTTAAACCAAACCCAAAGTTAAACATGCGCCAAGTAATAATTATTACCATTAAATCAAAACCCAAATGTTTAACCAATGCGCCATTGCATAACTTCAAACTATTGCCATTCAATATGAAATCAGACTCATATGTTACCCATGCGCTTGTTGCATAATGTGTAATCAAAGTTTGTAAAACATTGCAACAAGAAATTTCATAAAATCGATAAGCCAAGAGCTTATAATAATAAGGATCACATCATATAAAAACCAAAATCAACCATGACCCCTATATAATCAAGTATAACCCATAAATTTACATCCTCAATGCTTTATCAATCAAATGAAGATCAAATTGCGCAATCAAAGTAAGAATAGTCAAATGGACATAGTTCGAAAAGTCATTCCAGCCACTTAATAATAAACCAAAGGTAAGTACTGATTAGAATATCAATGAGAAGATCCTTATAGTTCAAATAACGATGGAGGAGTTTTCACGCTTTCAGTCGTGAAAAACTGAATGGAGACCAAATTGCAATTGTCGCAAGGAATGAAAACATCGTCTATTTGCAAAATGCGACGATAACTTGACGTTCAGGAGACAATAGGTGTAGGCAGCTTATAAGGCAATGGAAAAAATTGAATTGGCTGCCAACAGACCCGTAATTGAGACTGTCTTGGGCCTCTTGGTGTGTAACTAGAACTCCTCGAATGATACCTCCATGACAAGTGGAGATGAGTCCTGTCGAGGCCTTTTTTCCTTAGGGACCTGTGGTGTGGTCGTTGGCGGCACAGTGGTCAGGGGAACCTGTTGTTCCACTTCGACCAAGGTATCAGGCACCCACACTATCTGATTTGCGAATTTTTCAATCTCGGGCTTGGTTTCATGAATGTAGGGGATGTTTTTGTTCTTCACCTGCATTTCTGAAATTATCCTGCATGGATCATAGTGCCATGGGAAGCTTAAGAAAAACTTCATCTCTCTCAACATTATGTCAGCTTCCTCCCCGGCACCTCGACTGTTGCAGATGAATGAGCCGATCTGCCCTTTGATTCGAAGCTATTGTTCTTTCTTCAAAGATACGAAATGAATATCATCTGAATTCATGATCTGCCTTATGTATTCTAAAGCAAAGATTCTTACCGGCACATACTTTGGTAGCTTGTAGGGTGTCAATTCGCACCTGAAAACTCTGATCTTGGTGTGGTTTTGATACAGGTACCAGTCCCCTGTCTTTGCGTTGTCCGAGAGATGTAGAATTCTCTGGACTTCATCGTTTATTCATGGCTCGGGCCTGCCACTCAACATGCTTACCACAGGGTGGTAGAAAATATCAATGAATGCCTTGAAGCTATACTCTGTGGAGTTATGCTTCAACAAAGAGGTCCACGCTGTGACTGGCTGAGGCCTTCCATCTGCGTCCATTTTCTGCATAGAAAAATCGAATTTATCTGCTTGATAGAAAAAAAACATGTAGGCCAATATAGATGAGTATCTGAACATGCCTTCTGTGCCAAAATTCACAAATTGTTCGTGAATATTGTTGGCCAAGAAGGTGCTGAAATCAAACTGTGTGGTGGGTTTTTCATCATTGGAGAAAATGGATAGAAAAATAGGAATGGGCTCATCTACCCACTGGTCGGAAAAGTACCCTAACATAGCACAAAGGGAAGAAATGACCTGGTTTCCCTTGGTGGAGAACATGGACAACGGGTAAGGGGGATTAGTGGAAGGGAATTGAGAAGAGGTGGGAAGGAACAACTCTAATATTTGAGCTCTCTAGGGAAAAGTCATCTTCTGATACAACTCTATAAGGATTTCTAGGTTGAAAGGAGAAACAGAATCAGCATGGGGAATTTGCATCATTTGTTCTATATCTTTGAGCTTGATGAAGAACAGGGCATCCCCGGATGAGGAGACGACGGCCCTCTGGTCGGGAATATAATGAGCTTGGCATTTGAGGGCGAATTCGGGAAAGTGGTGGATCTGGGGAAAAAGGTGCAGGGGCAAATTGGACTCCCAGAGTCCAATTTCATCGCTTTGGTCCAGGAACACCTCCCAGAGCCATGACTGGAGGTCTGAAAAATCGAAATCACATATGGTTTTTGCGATCAGTCTATCTTTTTCGACCAATGGTATTTTGTCTAGGTCGATAGGAGGTGGGAGAAAAGGATTCTCCTCACTTTCTGCTTGTCTTGGCTTTGGCACCATCTCTACAACAGTACCTGCAATAAACATGAAGTTAGTGGGGTCGACTGACTGTGGTTGAAGGCGACGGGAAAGCAATGGAGGTGTAAGAGGTAAATTTTTCTGGTGCGATGGATGAATAGTGAATAAAGGGAGAATAACGGTAGTTTTATTTAAAACTGGGGTCGGTTGGGCACGTGAGATAGGTCAACAGGATAACGGGTATGTTATCCCGTAATAAATGGACAACAGGCCACTTGGGGGTGAGATGGCAGGTGACAGTGGCCAAAACATACGGACGAGTGACGTGGCTGCTAGGGATTGGAAGTGAAAGTCACAATAAGGGGCTGATCATGAGTGAAAAGGGGTAGGGGACTGACAACAGTTATGGGATGTGACACAACTCGGGAGCAAGTGGAACAAGTGGAAGATGACGTCCATGAGTGACGGGGGCTGTCAGATAGTAGATGGGGATGGTACTTCGGGACCAATAGGATGATGCCACGTATGACAATGGGCCCGCTAGAGGAGAATAACCATTTTGGACCCCCCCCCCCTTTGGTTAAAAGCAGTACATCAGGGGGGGTCTGAAAACCATTTTAGACCGTTGATCTACACGCCCGTTTCCTGGCCGTAAATCTTAGCACGCTCTTTAATACTAATTCCGGACCCCCCCCCCTTCCATTAAAGGCAGAATGGACGGGGGGGTCCGGAATCCAATCTGGATCGTTGAT
>ML786991.1:893834-906706 GCA_009831015.1 Picea engelmannii | reverse complement strand
CCCCCCCCCCCCCCCCCCTCCCCGCCCCCCCGGGTTAAAAGCAGAACAGTCGGGGGGGTCCAGAATGCGCTATGCGCCATAGATCTGAGCGTCATGATCTAGACTGTCAAAATGTGCAGGGAGTATAAATGGGAAGCAGAAAAGTACATGTGTTGGGAAAACTTAGGATAAAAGCATTTTATGGGTTTTTTCCTCAACTTTTCAAAGAAACACCACCATGGGGCTTCGACCAACTATCTTTTAAGCATTTGGAACATCGTGCAATCTTGACATCAAACTAGTTTTATTGGAATGGAACAATAAAGAAACTAACCTATGTTCTAACCTAGTTTTCTATGACTGTTAACCCAGATTAAACTATTGGGTTAAGAAATTACTCTATCCTGGGGCTATCTGACCAGGATTAGACAGTCTAGCCAAATTTATTCACTAATCTAACCTAGACACTTTGGCTAAGATTGAACTATTTAGCCAAATCATTCACTACCCTATCAACATCAAATTTAAAAAGAACTTGGCCATGCTTGAAAGGTATGGCAAAGTTACTATTATTGCATGGGGCTTTTATTTCAATTCTTTTATGCCCTCTTTTCTTTGTCTTTTTCTTTTTTATTTTTCTTTTTCTTTTTCTTTTTCCTTTTTTCTTTTTCTTTTCTATTCTTTTTTCTTTTTCAAATTATTTGCAGAATGAAAAATCATTTGTCAACAAAAAATACTAGATCCAGATAATATCTCAGTCACCAATTGATTCCCATAACTTATGGGGTGATAACAGCGACTCCACCTAGGGATGGTACCTTCCCTGTGAAGTGCCAATAATCCTGGTTCCTTTCATTCTGAAAATTTCTGTCTAGCAACCTTCGTTGGTTTTATTCTCAAAAATGTGAAAAACAGTGACAGCAGCTTAGGGCCTTCTCTTCGGGCTTCAACCAACTGACTAATGTTCTTCACTCAGAGAATGCAAGTGAAAAATGAAAATTAACATGGTATGTACAATGGAGAGTGAAAACTTGAATCTTCTACTGAGGTGGTATGTAATGTTTCAGCATTCTGCCATTCACAGGTGCTCCTGGCAGATCTGACCCATCAGCATTGTTTAGCAGGAAAGCATTGTTTCCTCTTAAAGCTTGGATCATGTATGGACCTGTCCACAGATTGTCAAATTTTCCATGCTTTCCCTTGTCTTCATTTTTGGCATCCCATTTCAGCACCAAATCTCCTAACTCGAAATTATCTTCTTTGGTTTGTTTGTCAAAGATTTTCTTGATGTTCTCTTGGACTACCTGAGCCTTGTCGAAAACTTCTTCTCTAGTCTGTTGTAAATGAATCATCTGGTTGATCCTTCTCTGTGAGTCATTTGGCTCAGCTTGTACCTCTTGAAGCAGCTTCATGAAAGGGACTCCTAAGGAAGTGGGAAAAACTGCCTCTGTACCATAGACCAGCTGGTATGGTGACATACCAATTGACCTTTTGGTGGTCAGCCTGTCAGCCCATAAATCAAACATCAACTTATTGTGCCATGATTTCTTGTTTTCCTGCAATGTTTTCTTGATGATATTTACCAAAGTTTTGTTTGAAGATTCTACCAACCCATTTCCCTGAGGGTAGTAGGTTGTGGAATGACCCAAACCAATGTGATACTGGTTTCATAAATCTATGAGTTTCTTCGACCGAAAGGCAGCTGCATTGTCAGTTATAATCTTTCTAGGACAACCAAAACGAGACAAAATATTATTTTCAAGGAATTTGATAATAACAGAGTCAGTGACTTGCCTGCTTGGTACTGCCTCAATCCATTTAGTAAAATAATCGGTCGCAATAAGAATCCACCTGTGTTGGCCTGAAGAAGGGGGATGTATTTCTCCAATGAAGTCAAGCCCCCATTGCTGGAAAGGGGCCTCAACTGAGATCGGTTTAAGAGGTAGAGGAAGGAGTTTCCTTTTGCCTTCAAACAGTTGACATTGGTGACATGATGTTACCTTCTGATGCACATCGGCGAACAAGGTGGGCCAATAGAATTGAGCTCTGAGTATTTTGTTGGCTGTGACCTTCCAGTTCAAATGGCCACCACATTCTCCTGCATGAAACTCTTGCAACACCTTATCAGCTTCATCTTTTAATAAACAATTTAACAAAATGCCTGCAGGATCTTTCCAATACAAATTGCCTTCTAAAATATAGAATTTCAAAGCTTTCAACTTCAAAAATCTAGCTTTGGTCTTGGTCAAACCAGGGGGAGCTTGTAAATTTTGCAAAATGAAAATAAGGTCTGCGTACCATGGAGAGTTTAGAAATGCCTCTCTCACATTTGGAGTCACCATCTCTCCCTGTTCATCTGCCACATCTAGAAAATTTATGTCAAGAGCATGGAAGTTTGATTTAGCCATTAATTTGGCAAGGCCTTGACGTTTAATTAGTTTCATAGGCTTAATCTCTATATCATATTCTAAAATGGCAGCAATCCATTTTCCCCTTCTTCCATCAGGGTTGTCCTGTGTCAAAATGTCTTTTACTATAGCATTCGGAACATATGCTATTGTGTGTGAATGAAGAATGTAGACCCTAAAGTCTTTTATGGCTTTTACCAAGGCAAAAGCATGTTTCTCCATTATCTTGTAATTTAGAGCAGCGTCTCTCAATGCTTTACTAAAGAAAGCTATGGGTTGTTCATACCCTTCGTTGTTCTTTTGTAATAATACCGCTGCTATAGTATGTTCTGAAGCAAAATAAAAAAGATAAAAATCCTTAGTAAAATCGGGACTGATTAAGACAGGGGCCTCTCTGAGGGCCTGTTTGACTTGTTCGAAGGACTGTATAGACTCAGAGTCCCACTTTATTTTTACATCTTTTTTAAGCATGTTTGTAATGTTTCTTAGGAGCTCGTCCAGATTGGGAATGAATCTTCGTAGAAAGTTAATTCTTTCGATAAAAGACTATCGTTCTTTGAGGTTTCTTGGGTGTTCTAATTTTAGTATGGCCTCTATTCTGCTGGGGTCTATTTTGATTCCTTCCTTTGAGATGATATGACCCAACAGTTTTCCTTCTTCTAACCCAAAAAGACTCTTCTTAGGATTTAAAGAAATCCCAAACCTTCTACATTTCTCGAAGACTCGTCTGAGGTGTCTTAGGTGTTCGTCATCAGATTGGGAAAACACTGTCACATCATCTAGATAAACGACAATAAACTTGCCTGATTATTCCACGAAGGCGATATCCATCGCCCTCTGGAAAGTGGCTCCTGCGTTCATCAGACCAAAAGGAATTTTTACATACATGAAAGTGCCCCATGGTGTGGTGAAAGCGGTTTTGTCTTGGTCGTCCAGGTGAACTAAGACCTGATTGTAACCCAAGAAACCGTCCAGCAGAGGAATTCGATGGGACCTGACCACCCTTTGTAGAATGTGGTCCATTTTTGGTAGTGGATAATTATCTTTCAAGGAAACTTTATTTAGATTTTGGAAATATATGCAGAGTCTGATTTCCCCAGTTTTCTTATGTGTAGGGACCAAATTAGAGAACCACTTGGAAAAACGCAACGGGACTATGATCTTGGCATCATACATTTTCTTGATTTCCTTCTCTATCAGATGGAGCAACTTGGGATTTATCCTCCTAAGTTTCTGCCTAAACGGTTTTTGGTCTTCTTTTATTGGAATCCTATGTTGTATGATGCTGGTATCATAGGCTTTCAAATATTCATAGCCCCAGGCAAAGACATCTGAATATTCTTTGAACAGCTCAATATATTTGAGTTTTTGTTCTGGGGGTAATGATTTGGACAGTTTGACCATCCTGGGTTTCTCTTCAATCCCTATATTACAGTCTTTTACTTCTTGTCCATGGGCTTCTATTTTTGGTTTTTTGGATACATCGTCATTGTCAAACAAGTATTCTAAAGGAACAAGACCTCTAGGAAAAACATTGCTTTTCAACTGTAAAATGTCAGTACCCATTTCATCATCACCTAATTCTTCTGAATCTACGGTATTTACACTATCAATTTCAAAATCCAAACTATTTACATTTTCATCTTCATTCTCTAAATCTATATTTGTACATTCAAAGTCATTTTAACATTGCAGAAAGTCCTCTATCTGATCATCATTACCAAACACTTGCCAGTACCTGATATTATCGGGAACTGTCGGTCTGCATTTCACCTCAACAGTATATGGACGAGTCGAGCGGAAAGGAATCTTGCAAGTGGCTGCTGACATAGCCAAACCATCCGCCAGAATGTTTTGTCCTCTCGGCATTACCTACAAGTCAACTTCAGTAAAACATCTCAAGGCATCAAGAACATCGTTCTTATAAGCTCTAAGATGTGGGTGTTTCGCAGCATACTCACCTTTGATTTGCTTGATTATCAATTCAGAGTCACCTCTTACCATTATCTGTTTAGCACCAACCTTTTTCAAAATCTTCAGACTGAGCATCAAGGCTTCATACTCGGTAATATTGTTAGTGCACTGGAAATTTAATTTGTAAGAATGATTTTCTGAGTACCTATTTCTGTGATTGTGCAACCAGACTCCAGCTCCTGCTCCTTCTTTACTCACAGCTCCATCAAAATCCATGCTCCAGAAATCAGTGGGTAACTCTTCAGTTATCACATTCTTCATCTTTGCTACCTCAATGCTTTCTTGGCCTTCATCTTGACTAGATGTGTCTTCCATCAGCTGAGTATCTTGCTTTTTTGTATCACCATCATTGTACAAGATGAACGAATCTAAATCGGAATGTGCAGAGTAAAGGGGATAATTGTGTGGTTTCACTTGGCTACTAACCATGTACTTCATCAAAGTTTCTCTGTACAGCCTCCTCTGCTACCCAAACACTGGGATAGTAGCATAAGACATATCCAACTGCAGGGTTCCTTTCAACTTCGCACCCCAAGACCGAGATAGCAACATTCCATACTTTGGTGGGATGTCTGCAACCACCACATCCATTACCATGCTCTTCGCAGGAATCTAAACTAAGGTGATGCATAGGTCCTTGATCAAACCAATACATTTAACTTTGTTGGAGTCAAATGAGTGTAAATCCTTGTATGGTCTAGTGACCTCCAGTCCCAGTTTTTCCATTACTTCTTTAGGCATCAGATTATGGGAGGCACCTGAATCCAGCATAGCGTTGTGCAAGATCAAGTTGTGTATGTTCAGACTAATGTAAAAAGGAGTGACCTCACCAGTATTGTCTCGACCATCTACTTCAGGTCTGAAAAGAAGCTCAGGTCTATCATCAATAAGGTTCACAGTGTTTGAGTGACTTGTTGATCCAATGGTTAAGGCCTTCGTGCTCATGTCAGGTTCAATGGCCAGTGCTTTAATCACCTGTGAACGATAATCGCCACTTTTCATCAACTCTGTAAGTGGGATGGGAATTTTTATTTTTTCCAATTCCCCCTTAAGGCTAAAGGGTGTAGGAGCTCTTCCTTGGCTCATCAGGTCTGGTTTGTCCACCGTATTCTTTGGCTCAGAAGTACTCGGGGGATTAATAGGTGAAACCTCGGGTTGTGATGGCCTTTTCAGAATGGTGAGTTTCTTCTTCACGGGAGCATTGGCATTATTCTTCTCAGGAGTCTTCTCAGCAGTAATCTTCTCAGGAGTCTTCTCGACAGATGGCTCAGGGGTCTTCTTCGTCTCGACTACCTTCTGTGTTTCAGTCGTCTTTTTTGGGGAATTCCCTTCAGTCTTCTTACTCCGCATATTGTACTGACGATGTACCTCCAAAATAGCATTTTCAAAGGCTTGTTGTTCTGCATCTTCGGCTTCTTCACTTACTTTGGTTTGATTTAGAAGAAAGAGTTTCTGCTCTTCTTGGGTAAGGAAAATAGCTTCATTTTCGTGAATGCCCATGAGGTTGATGTGAGTTTCTTCCAATTCCTCAATCACTTCCCCCCCTTCATCAGCATAGTTTTCTTGCAGGGGAGGTCTGATCTGCTGATCTAGGCCCCTCTGCTCTCTTTGATCCCTAGGATCTCTCTGTCTGATTTGAGGAGGATTTCTCCTGAAGTTAGGGTTCCGAACCTGGGGAGCTGGTGGATTTTCTCTTGGAGGATTTCTGTCTGACACAGTAAGTCTTTCCATCATTATTTCCACTTCTCTAGTCAAAGAATCCAATTTGGAATCTATGTTCTATGTGGAAGGTTCTTCTTTAATTGTGACCCTCCTTTCTGACCTTTGACGGGCCCTTTTTTCCAATAGATTGGCCTCCACACTTATAGCACTTTTCTGCATGTCTGCCAAGGTGGTAGAATTTGTTTCTCTTAATTGGTATGACATATCAGCATCAAAACCATCAGGGAATTTTATCAATGCCAGGCCCTGTGGAGGTTTGATTTCGGTCGGAATAACATTGTACAGGTTATTAAAATGGGTGCAATAATCTTGTACCGTCTCACCTTGATTCCTTCTTATAGTCTCGTATTCCGACAATATCTAGAGAGGGTTTTTCTTTACCTCCCATTTGTCAAGAAAACTCCTTTGAAAAGCGACAAGGTCAGGGATTGAGGCGGCAGGAAAAGATTTGAACCATTTCTTGACGTCACCTATCAAACTTTGGGCAAATAATCACATTTGAACGTCAGCCTCATCAACTTCTTGTAGGTCAAAATAGTCATTCACTTTGTCAACATGTTGTTGGGCGTTTAAAGGTCCTGTTGCATCGAACTGTGGAAGTCTAGTTTGATAGTCTTGGGGCATTGCATGTAGTGGCGCGGCCAACACCAAAGGAGCATGTCAAGCTGCCATGATGGGTGGAGGAGGTGGGATGACAACCTGGATGATCGACGAGGTAGCAACTGAAGAGGAGGACGAGGAGGGACTGGATAGAACTGAGGGAGTGATTTATGATTTAGTAGTGGGAGACAGAACTTCGGGAGATCAGGGTTGCAACATAGTTGAGTCAAAGATGATTTTAGTCACAAAACTGTATGACCATGTTCTGACCAGGCTTCGTTGTGGAAAGGTATCGAGGTCGAGGTTTTGAGAGGCATTCGGCTTCCCTGAAAAGGAAGGATACTTATAAAGGGGAGTAGGACTCACTGAAACGGGAGCTAAGGTCTTTCGCTTGAGCAACTATTTGGGGTTATCTACCACTAACGTGGGTTCTGGGTTTGGATGAGAGCGAGTATGAACTTTCTTGGAAGCCAGAACTCTTTTTAGTTTTATATATATATATATATATATATTTTAATTTTGCGAGTCTGAAAATAATATGTACAGAGTTAATCAACCTCTAAACATTACTTTTTTCTCAAGTTTGAACTTTCTTTTTAGGGGAAAGAAAATATGAAATTATCAACTTTTTAGTTCTTCCCCAGTGGAGTCGCCATTATGTTAGCACTTGGTAAACTTCCTAGAGGTTGAAACAGAGGAAATCTACAAAGGTAACTTTATCCAACCACTTTTAAAGCTAGGATCTAGCCCTTCTAGCTTCAGAGAGGGATCTCTCTATATGATTTAGCTATGTTCTCAATTTAGATATTAGGCTAGTTAAAGAAATCTGTAGGTTTTGTTGTCAAAGTGTTTTTAAAATGGTTGAGACAGTCTACACATCCATTGGGCTATGGGGTCTGTATTTAATTAAATATGAAATACAACCAGAAATGAGAAAAGAAGACTTCCACAGGGCGAGATAATATACTCATTGGATCTTTTAGTAGCTTAAATGATGGATAGAAGAAAAGATAAGAAAGATAAATTCAACTAAGAACCAGTTAAGAAATTCTTAATTGAAAACATCAGAAGATAAACATAAAAATCTCTTGAGTCGGAAACAGGGTATCTAAGATAAATCCTGCAACATACGTTACTCTTAAAGATTAGTTTCAGAACACAATATGATCACAAAGCAAGAAGGACATTCAACTTAGAGAATAAACATCACTAGTGAATACACGCAAGAATCCTGTAAAAGTGCCTCCTCTTTATTAATGGCAGATCTCTTCAAAAATAGTACAGTCTGATAGCATCAGGGTGTGAGAATCAACAACCTTCAATACTTCGAAAGGTGAAGTATTTATAATTCAAATTACAAATGTTCATGTCATAACTGATCAGGACGTGCTAATTCTATTTTTAGTCTAACTAATTTAACTAATCAAACTACTTGATGACTTGGTGCAACTGCACGTGGAATTTCTGGGTAGACCGTTGTTGAAGCCTTTGCACGACCTCATCTGACTAGACAGGTGACTGGTACTGGACAACTCATATGCTAATCGAGCAGATCGCATAGTTCCTCCCATATGATATGACTAGGCACAGTGACTTTGAGCAGTCTCCGATACACTTCATCCATTTTCGTATACTTAGCGAATGTGGGCTTAGTGAGGAATATGTATCGAATCTCATGTTGGATACTAATGTCCAACTAAAGAGCGTCCAGGAATGCTTTGCCAGTGATGCTCCCTTGTATGCTAGAAAACTTTGAACTTTCCTTAGACACTTCAGAAAATCTCTTTTTGTAATCTGGGAGTGTCATTAGTTTATCATTAATGACCTTCAGACCAGGTAGGCCTTTCTTTTGGAGAGCATCAATCTTATTGAAGAACCTTTGTACCCCTTGGTCCATGACCTAAACCTTTTCTTCGAGCTGCAACATTAATCCTCTCTTGGTCAAAACCCTTTTGACCTCAAGGATGGTCTATGTTCTGTCTTCTATCTTCAGCTCTTCTAGCTCTTCTCTGGTCTTGGAATTGAGGAATTTGATGATATCATTTGCCTGAGTTGGTTTATCTCCCAATTCTACTCTGATTTTCTCAATGGCCTGTTTGCTCCTCTGGACCAACTCATTTTGTTCAAACATAATTTGGATCATGGGCCATATCTCATTTATGGACTTTGTGATGTCTATCCATACATTCTCTTTGACCTCAGCCAAAGTCTTCCCTGCTATTGTTTTCTTTTGGAGCTGTTGTAGTTCCTTCTTAAGCTATTCAGTTACTTGCTTTTCTTTGGATAGGCTTGTCTGGAAGGAAGTTTTGAGTTCTTGGAGGTTCTCAACTTCCTTCTTAAGTCTATTGATTTTTTTCTCTTGCAGGTTCATCTTTTCCATGGATTTGGCGATGTCGGCTGTTCCCACTTGTGGTGTCACTGGTGTTGCCGATGGAACTGCTGTCACTTGTGTTGTGCTTGTCCCTAAGATTGGGATGGAAGTCAATGGAATGGCTTCCATAGACTTCAGCTACTCTTTGTCCTTTAGCAGTTTCTCCATCTCTGCTTCCATTTCTTTGAGTTGCGCATTCTTCTCCATTAGCAGCTTGAGAATTTCATCCTTCTTGCCTTCTTTCTCTGCTAACTCCCTCGCCTGTGAGTCTTCTGTAGGCAGGAGCTTTAGTTGTTTCCTCAAGGATGCGATGTCTACATTATTTTTCTTTATCATCTCTTCTACAACTTTGACGTTGGAAGGATCATAGTCGATCTTGAGGACCAGCTCCTCCAAAGTCTTAATTCTATTGTTCTTTGCAAAGGATGATATTTTTTCCATCTTGAGCTGCGTTTGAGCGTTGTTGAGTGACACCTGAAATTTGGCTACTGAAGCAGAAGCATGTGCCAATGTATGGAATACCATCTCCCCTATTTGTTTGTGCAGATCCATCTGATCTGTTGGGTGCACGTCCTTCACCTGGAATTCGAAGGTGGCCCTCTTGTAGTCCGAGATCACCTTGGGATCCGGTACCTGCGCTTGGAGGAAGGCCATGTGCATCCTGCCCTTTTCTGTGTCGAATGCAGACAATAGTCTATGATGCGCAGTCGACGTCTGTTTCTGAAACTGAGCGTAAGTACTGCTGGTAAGGGTCTGATTCTTCTTCTTGATCATCTCGTACTTCTCGAAGATGCTCAATTTGGGCCCCGTCTTGCCTGGTTGAGTGTCCAGGGGGGAGTCTGTGGATTTCTTCGGTACTGCTAGGGTGATTTCCTTATGCTGGCTCTAACCGAAGGGACGAACAGACGGCTTGGTCCCTTTGGTAGGTGGAACATCTTTTTCTCCAGTTGGACCCGAAATTGAGACTGTCTTGGGCCTCTTGGTGTGTAACTGGAACTCCTCGAATGATACCTCCGTGACAGGTGGAGATGAGTCTTGTCAAGGCCTTTTTTTCTTAGGGAACTGTGGTGTGTTCGTTGGCAGCACAGTGGTTGGGGGAACCTGCTATTCCACTTCGACCAAGGTATCAGGCACCCACACTGTCTGATTTGCGAATTTTTCGATCTCGGGCTTGGTTTCATGAATGTAGGGGATGTTTTTATTCTTCACCTGCATTTCTGAAATTATCCTGCATGGATCATAGTCCCATGGGAAGCTTAATAAAAACTTCATCTCTCTCAACATTCTATCAGCTTCTTCCCCGACGCCTTGACTGTTGCAAATGAATGAGCCGATCTGCCCTTTGATTCAAAGATGTTGTTTTTTCTTCAAAGATACGAAATGAATATCATCTGAATTCATGATCTGCCTTATGTATTCTAAAGCAAAGATTCTTACCGGCACATACTTTGGCAGCTTGTAGGGTGCCAATTCGCACCTGAAAACTCTGATCTCGATGTGGTTTTGATACAGGTACCATTCCCCTGTCTTTGCATTGTCCGAGAGATGCAGAATTCTCTAGACTTCGTTGTTTATTTGTGGCTTGGGCCTGCCACTCAACATGCTTACCACAGGGTGGTAGAAAAGATCGATGAATGCCTTGAAGCTATACTCTGTGGAGTTATGCTTCAACAAAGAGGTCCACGCTGTGACTGGTTGAGGCCTTCCATCTGCGTCCATTTTTTGCATAGAGAAACCGAATTTATCTGCTTGATAGAAAACAAACATGTAGGCCAATATAGATGAGTATTTGAACATGCCTTCCATGCCAAAATTCATGAATTGTTCGTGAATATTGTTGGCCAAGAAGGTGCTGAAATCAAACTGTGTGATGGGTTTTTCATCATTGGAGAAAATGGATAGAAAACCCAGAATGGGCTCATCTACCCACTGGTCGGAAAAGTACCCTAACAGAGCACAAAGGGAGGAAATGACCTGGTTTCCCTTGGTGGAGAACATGGACAACGGGTAAGGGGGATTAGTGGAAGGGAATTGAGCAGAGGTGGGAAGGAACAACTCGAATATTTGAGCTCTCTGGGGAAAAGTCATCTTCTGATACAACTCTGTAAGGATTTCTAGGTTGAAAGGAGAAACAGAATCGGCATGGGGAATTTGCATCATTTGGTCTATATCTTCAGGCGTGATGAAGAACAGGGCGTCTTCGGATGAGGAGATGATGGCCCTCTGGTCGGGAATATAATGAGCTTGGCATTTGAGGGCAAATTCGAGAAAGTGGTGGATCTAGGGAAAAAGGTACAGGGGAAAATTGGACTCCCAAAGTCCAATTTCATCCCAGAGTCCAATTTCATCGCTCTGGTCCAGGAACACCTCCCGAAGCCATGACTGGAGGTCTGAAAAATCGAAATCACATATGGTATCTGCGATCAATCTATCTTTGTCGACCAATGGTATTTTTTCCAGGTTGATAGGAGGTGGGAGAAAAGGATTCTCCTCACTTTCTGCTTGTCTTGGCTTTGGCGCCATCTCTGCAACAGTACCTACAATAAACACGAAGTTAGTGGGGTTGGCTGGCTGTGGTTGAAGAAGACAGGAAAGCAATGGAGGCGTAAGAGGTAAATTTTTCTGGTACGATGGATGAATAGTGAATAAAGGGAGAATAACGGTAGTTATATTTAAAACTGGGGTCGGTTGGGCGTGGGAGACAGGTCAACAGGATAACGGGTATGTTATCCCATAATAAATGGACAACGGGCCACTTGGGGGTGAGATGGCAGGTGTCTGTGGCCAAAACATATGGATGAGTGACATGGCTGCTAGGGATTGGAGGTGAAAGTCACAATAAGGGGCTGATCATGAGTGAAAAGGGGTAGGGGACTGACAACAATTATGGGATGTGACACAACTCGGGAGCAAGTGGAACACGTGGAAGATGACATCCATGAGTGACGAGGCCTATCACATAGCAGATGGGGATGGGACTTTGGGACCAATAGGATGATGCCACATATGACAATGGGCCCGCCAGAGGAGAATAACCATTCCGGACCCCCCCCCCCCCTTNNGAAGTACATCAGGGGGGGTCCGAAAACCATTTTACACTGTTGATATACGTTCCTGTTTCCTGGCCGCAGATCTTAGCACGCTCTTTAATACTAACTCCGGACCCCCCCCCTCCATTAAAGGAAGAATGGATGTGGGGGTCTGAAATCCAATCTGGATCGTTGATTTAAGCGCTTGTCTTTGGGCCGTCCAGATGTGCGCAAGTCTTATCACCGATTTCGGACCCCCCCCAGTTAAAAGCAGCACGGCCGGGGGGGTCCAGAATGCTCTGTGCACCGTAGATCTAAGCACTTTGATCTAGACCTCAAAATGTGCAGGGAGTATAAATGGGAAGCGAAAAAGTACATGTGTTGGGAAAACTTAGGATAAAAGCATTTTATGGGTTTTTTCCTCAACTTTTCAAAGAAACACCACCATGGGGCTTTGACCAACTATCTTTTAAGCATTTGGAACATGGTGCAATCTTGACATTAAACTGGTTTTATTGGAATGGAACAATAAAGCAACTAACCTATGTTCTAACCTAGTTTTCTATGACAGTTAACCCAGATTAAACTGTTGGGTTAAGAAATTACTCTATCCTGGGGCTATCTGACCGGGATTAGACAGTCTGGCCAAATTTATTCACTAATCTAACCTAGACACTTTGGCTAAGATTGAACTGTTTAGCCAAATCATTCACTACCCTATCAACATCAAATTTAAAAAGAACTTGGCCATGCTTGAAAGGTATGGCAAAGTTACTATTATTGCATGGG
>ML786991.1:828288-858080 GCA_009831015.1 Picea engelmannii | reverse complement strand
CTTTTTTTCCCTCCTTTCTCTTTTTCTTTTTATTCTCTTTTTCACAAATTATTTGAAGAATGCAATATCATTTGTGAACCAAATCACCAGATGCAGATAATATCCAAGTCATAAGATGATTCCCATAAATTATGGGGTGATAACACCACCAAGGCTCTATACAATCGCCAACATTATTCAATTCATGCTACAAAAATAAACCTAAAAATAAGATAAAGATGGAATAATGACACCATTAATATATAAACTACTAGCCCAATCACCACTCCTATATCTACATCTAGAAGCCAACAAAATGAACAATGTTAGATAAAATATGCTAAAAAGAAAACTAAACTGAAGAGACTTAGAGAGACTTCACATATAAACCAAACCCAACCTTGTGTGGAATTTCCAACACATGTTCTAGAACATCAAACCCATACGCATGCTTCCCAATCTTTTTGAAAATGTATAGATGCCTTGTCTAACATACATACATGTATTGAATGTATGGAATCATATCCTGGAATTCCTACTCGCCCATCTCCAAATGGACACATTTTTACCCGATGTCATAGAGAAAATAAAGGTCATTGTTTCTCCAAATGGAATAATATGGACCCCGGTGACCAACCCACAATCTTGTCAATATTGACACATGTTGAGAAAATGTTAATTGCTTGATTTATCCCCATCTTGCAAGTTAGACATGCTCGAGGTGGAAAATACAAATATAGTGGCCACACTATTAGTTTCCCACAACAAATTGTTCAAATAGCAACTTACCTACCACATCGCCTTCCAGATCTTGACATCTTGGTTGTCAAGAGACATGGAGGAAAGGGGAAATGTTATGATTTTTATGTGACCAAATCTCAAGTCACCAATGCATTGCTCTACAAGATGCAACATGAAAAATATTACAATAACGTCCAAATTGACCAAAACACACTTGCATCACTTCCCACCATTCTCACCAATGTCTCCTCTCGACTCTATTATGTCTCTACATAAACTTTAAATTCTCCCAATGAAGAGTTGAATATCACAGATATAGAACTCCATCTTGTTTTCCATGTGGATCAACCAATCTCTTTCTTTGCATTTAGATTGCCTAATACACAATGAGAAATGGAAAAAATTAGAGCATTTGTTGACACTATAGATGACAATCCACTGGAAACAATTGCATGGCCAACAATTGGCCTATCTCCAATCAATGAGTACAACACAGAGGGTCTATTCGACATGGAATTTCCTACTCTTTTCTCCACTAGTGATGACATGCCTCACCAACCATGCATGAAAATCATCCCGCTTGATAGCTACGCAATACACTTGATGAGATACCATGACAATAGGTTTGGTACCTAATCCAGAATGGATCCAGGAACCAAAATGGGTCCAGGAAGGACTAAAAATCAAAGTGCTCAGTATGGCTTCAAAATAGACATGTGTGTATGCCTCATCGATATGAACCTAATGCAACTTGAACAGGCTCAAACGGACACCATATGTGAAAGATATCGCGATCTGTTCATTTTTTCAAACAGGGAAAAAAATGTTGATTGTACAATACATACAGTGCTGACGTGGCGGCTGACTATACAGACCGTACAGACGTAGAGTGACATGGTAGCTATAGTTGGCATGCTAAATGGGTATGATAGCTGACAGGTGGGATAATGTTGGGTTGACAAGTGTCCTTGTTAGGGAAAATAGCATGGTGCCACGTGGCCCGGTCTTGGGATTCCACATGGCACCCCTCCATTGGTTAATTTTTTGGGGGGAAAAATGGTATTGGACTCTCGGGGAGTCAAACACATGACCTCTGGTCCAGACGAAGAAAGACTTGGTGGGGTCGGGCTACCAGCCCACCCACATTAGAGCTTGTTATACAATGTGCAAATGTTATATTTAATCTTGAAATAATGTTTGTTGGGCAGAATAAAGGGTTGGGGCCTAGCCCCAGCCCCCGACGCGTCCCATATGACTATATCACAAGACCATACACTATGCTTTGGCACGGATATATGGTATAGCCCCTGATGTGAACTAACATAGAACCATACCATGTGTTTGGTGCTTTATTGTTTGGCGTGGATTTTTTGGTGTAGCCTGACTCATAGCATGTGACCCCTCCATATGACTCAGACCATATCATTTGGCGTGTAGATGTGTAGGGTTGGCGCTCAGTCAGTCGAGCTAGCCCGCTTACCAAGGCACATGACCAGGGGCGTAGTACCAATGGCCTAACTATTTTGGGCATGTGGAGCATTAGCCCGCGACGATATGGCCTTGCAACATATGACCAATGCCCGAGATTAGGGAGGCTAAGGACTAGCGCACCAGCCCGAGGCCACATGGAGGCACCCAAGTGACCAGGAGCCCTTATTTTAGGGGTTTCTCCTATATTATTTTCCAAAAGTGTATTTTTAACTATGTATTAATATTTTTAATTGATTTTTCAGCAGCTTTGAGATATTTTGGCCAATATTAGGGGATTTGGAGCCTTTTTTGAGGCTAGATCTTGGGGAGAAGTTGGGAGTTTGTTTCCAAATTCAAGTATATATAAACCAAAGGTTCTAGAAGCCATAGGGGAGGTTTAGAACAAGAAAATGTTGAAGAATTGTTGAGCCAAAGTCATTTTTATGCAAGGAAGCCAATGAGGAGAGAACCTTTGTGGGCCATTTCTGGGAGCTTCGTTCATCCGTTTTCAGTGCCGTCAATTTTTTTGGGTTCTTGAGATCTGGTAGAACATGACCAGATCAGTTTATAATACATTTTTCACCTTTATATGTACTTTGAAGCTTTGAACAGAAATAATAAAGCCTCACCCACTGAGACAAAGGCTCGGAGACGTAGGTGAGATTGTCGAACTCCATTATCAACTTTGTTGTTTATGGTTGATGTTTCTTTATGCTTATTTCCAGATGTGTATACGCTTTATGGCTGCCATGTTTCTTCGTTAATTTTTCCTCTTTCATCAATTTCCTAAATGGTTAATTAACTCATGCTTTAAAACTCAACCATTGTCGTTAAAAGATATTTTTGGATCAAGTGGAATCAGAGCTAGTTGTTGATTGGTTTTTGAGTTTGCATGATTACCAGGGAAAGGCTGAATCGTAGTGAAGGAGAGATTTTTGAAGAGAATCATGAGATTGGATTGAGAAAGAGAACTTCTCAAAGTGATAATATGGCATCGGAAGAGGGACTTTCTCATGACAAGAAAGAGTTTTGAAAGACTTTCTTCCCCATGTCGGAGATGATGAAGGTTTTATATGAGGATTACTTGGAACGGAAGAGACTGGTTCTAGATGAATCATCAAAGGTTAAAAGTGAAGAAGGAGAGGATCCTCCTCAAACTCCTCCTTCACCTCCTTCTTCTCCATCAACTTCTTCTTCTTCAAGTTCAAGTTCAAAGTCCACTACAATAAAACATTCTCATAAACATAAAAATGAAATGCCTTTACTTAAGCTTGATGTGAAATTTGAATTATCTATGTATGATGGTGAAGTCAATCTAGAGAGGCTTGACGACTGGGTCATAAAGATGGAGGTTTATTGCAGTGTACAACAAATCAAGGATGAGGCAACTTAAATGAAGTTGGCATTGCTTCGACTTGTAGGTACAACACTCATCTAGTGGCAAAGCAAGTTGCAAAATGGCATGCAACAAGTGGGTAATGTATTTACATCATGGCAAGTTTTTATTTCTGCACTTAGAAAGCAATTCTATCCTTTGGGTTATAAAGAGAAGGCGGTAATTGAATGGCAAGGTCTTAAACTAAGAAAAGGACAAGCAGTGCAAGAATACACAGATGGATTTCGTAAAATGGCATTAATGTTAGATATTCCTTTACATATCCAAGAAACTCTTATGAAGTATATAGGAGGTTTACCTGCACATATTTGTAACATTGTATTTATGTTTGGACTTACTACTCTTGATGAGGTTTTTGTTGAAGCAACATACATTGAGGCAAGGAAAACAATAGTTGGTGTATCAGGGGAATCGTCTTTGAGAAAAGAGGAAAAAGGAAGTGGAATGGCAAGAAGGCAAATTCAGTGGCAAGAAAGGAAGAGAATCCCTCTTACAAGAATTGCAAGAAAGAAGGGCATGATGAGGACCATTGCTGGAAATTGCATCCCGAGAAGACACTAAAGTGGTTCAAAGAAAGGAAAGGGAGGAAAACATTTGCAATAACAACATGACCAAAAGACTTGGGATCAGATTCGGGAGATGAATCTAAACTTTCAGCGGTTGGTTTGGCAGGTAAAATTGGTGATGGATTTGATTCTAGAAGTAAATTGTTTCACATAAGGTTCATTATGAGGCATACTAAGGTCAACACATTGATAGATAGTGGATCTCAATATAACTTGATTTCAGAGGAAGTGGTTAAACAATTGGGATTAAACACTCAGATGCATCATAATCCTTACTCACTTAAATGGATAAGCAACAACCATAAATTGCACATAACAAAGCAATGCACATTAAAGTTTGCAATTTCATCTAAGTTTGTGGATGAGGTAACATGTGATGTGGTGCCACTCAATGAATGTGGAATGGTCTTAGGCAGTCCTTATTTGTATGATTGCAAAGCAATCTTCTACAAGGAACATAATCAATATCACTTAATCAAAGAAGGAAAAGAATATGTGGTACATGCTCATCATTTAAAAGAAAATCAATCTCTTCAAACAATGGAACAATTAAGAAAGGCATATCATGCAAGAAACACACCTATAATTGTTTCAAATCAAGTAATTGATCTTAAGCAAGAACAGGAGATCATTGTAGAATGGAAGATCAATCACACTTTGCTTCAAGATAAGCTAATGTCGTGCAAGTATTACAAACATATTAGCTTATTTTTAGTCATATTTTTTATGTTATTATTAGTAATGTTTTCTGTTAGCTCCCAAAATGAAACCGTCCTTTTGGTTGAGTTTTGTGGTGGATAGCATGGCTATCGGTAGTTTCCTCAATTCATTTTTGAGTTTTTATAGTTGAAAAACTTGGGTCTTAGTTTTTGTCTTAGAAAATAATACGACCCATAAAAGTCTTCTTTTCAAAATTTTCATAATTCACTTTCAACAGCTAACGTGTGTCTAAAAGTTGAGTGTTAGCTATGGAAAGTGGCGACTTTCAGTAGCTAAGGAGCGCCTCTCATAGGTCTGTGTGCTGTTGAAAGTGGTGAATTTCAAAATATCCAAGAATCAGTATCGCGGGTCGTGCGCTGGTGAAAGTGCAGACTTTCCACAGCTACGGAGCAGTTTTTACAAAGTCGTGCGTTGTTGAAAGTGGAGACTTTCAACAGCTAACGAGGTTTTTCCACAGGACCATGCGCTGGTGAAAGCGGTAAGTATGAACAGATAAGGGGTATTTTCCATGGGCCATTGGTTGAAGAAAGCAGGAATCACATGCGTGATATCCACGTCTAAAGGCAAATGATGATATGATCATCCCACGTCAGGAAAATCCAAATCATGCGCTGATGAAAGTGGGTAATGATGGAATCTCAATTCTGCACGTCAAAATAGGATTGCAATGCGAATCCGGCTCAGAAGCTCACGCTCCACAATCATGGCATCAGGGATGGAAAGTTCGAATTCAGTGGTGCAGGTACAGAGGATGTACTGCTAGCCTGACAACTTCAAATCAGATCGTTGTTTCCATATCACATATTGTTCATGGAGGTCTGTTAAAGTTTCAAATGTTTCAAAATAAAGCCGACTCCCGAAGTTCTTTCAACAGCGCAGAACCTCGGCTCAACCAGCAGTTGCAGGGGTTACAAATTGTTGGGATCTTCGAGTTATAGAATGGTGAGGAAACATAGTGGTGCTCTACTCAAAAGAGAGCTGGATAGCCTGTCCTTTTTACAGACACACCCCAAAGTCTAGAGACATTTTTCAAACACAGGGTGTATTGAATTCATTGAGAGGTTGCAAATTGGTTGCCACCAGTCTATAGCAAAATCTTTTGCCAAGACTTTCGATGGGAACAAAGATCGTGTTGGGTCCATAGAAATTGTGGTAGATGAAGCTGCCATTACTGCAGCAACAAGCCTACCAATAACGGGTCAGAGATGGTTTAAAACCACTGCTCCCAAAAATCTGGATTTCAGAGCTTATTTGAAAGAGGGGTACAAGCAAAAGGCATGGAAAAAAGGTATGTTGTTTTCTTATCTAGAAGAAGAATGGAAGGAGTTGTTCAAAGGCATCCAATTGTACATTACCTCGGAGGGCAGGTATGATAAACTTCTGATGTATCACTTCAAACTCCTGGACCATTTCACAGGCAAGACTCCCCTAAATTTACCTTTTTTCCTACATAAAAGTTTGACTAAGGTTTGCAAGAAGATCAGGGCTCAACCCTTGAGCATGAAAAGTACTCTGTGCCACTTCGACCTCATAAAATTGATCATCCTGGAGGAATTGAAACAATAGGGAAGGAGATGGGAGAATTTTCTATTCTGGGAGGGTTTTGAAACACAAAATCAACTTGCAAATGAACAGGCGAAGGGTTCAAAGAAACAATCGTCTCCTCAAAGCAGCTCAATAAAAAGAAGGACCCTGCCAGGACCTCTAGAAGATAGAATTTCTAGAGTGAAGCCCCACAGGTTGAAGAGAAGGTTAAACTTTGAGCAGACCACAGAGAAAACCACAGAGTGTCCTATAGAGCAGAGTATAGGGAAGGGAACTAATATATTAAACTTGCCCTATTCAGACTCAGAATTAGAGAAGCAAGATCAATGCCCTGTCAGTCCTGAGCAGTCAACTGAGTGTGCACAAAACTTTGAGACCTTCACTCATATAGAAGAGGGAGAAAATCAAAAAGCTCCAAGTCAAAGAAGTCTCAGAAAATCAAGCATTTGAAAGAGGTAATCGCTCAGCAAGAGGTTTTGGAATGGGTAATCAAAGAAAGGTATAAGAGGTTGTCTGAGAACTTCGAAAAAACCAATGTTGCATTTGAGAGATTGGCTAAGGAAAGTGTTAAAGAGAAGAAAAGAAAGAAAAAACTCACCAAAGATTACAATAGCCTATGGTGGCTTGCCAAATGCCTTAAAAGGTAGATAAGAAGGTTGAATCAAAAACAAAAGAAAAAATCTCATCCAGATCTAAAGGTACTCGCTCAAGTCGTCGTTAATATGCAAGGTGAGAAATCGGAGACACACTGAGTTTTGATGAAATCAAAATTTTGGAGGTGAAAACTCGTTTTGAGCACAATCATGGCTTTCACCAGCGCAAAGCAATATTTTATGACCTGTTAGTTGTGGAAAGTGGCGACTTTCAACAGCTAACCCGCGAAATATTAAACGAGTTAGCTGTTGAAAGCTGAAAAAGTATTTTTTTGAAGCCAAAGACAAAATAGTTCATTTCAAACAGGTTTTGAAGGAGTTCCAGCGTATCAAGGGATTATCAGATTGCATGCAAAGGGCTCAGCATCAGAGGTTCGAGAGAATTTTTGCAACCACATGCAAAACCATTTCCTCAAAAATCGACCATGAATGTTGGGAGATCCAACTGTCAAGACAGGTGTCCTGCTATTCTTCACCACATTGCAGATACCGGGAGCTGAAGGATGCAGATGGCGAATTTTGGAGATTGAAGACAGTTCGAGTTCTAAGTTTAGTTGTTAAGACTTTATTTTCAAGTTGTTTAGATAGAATTGAATTTTTTTTATTAAATACAGATCCATGTTTTTAGGATCTGTAAAACTGTTTGTAAGAGGCTATAAATGCCTATTTTTGATATGAAACAAGGGTTCAAACTGGGAGATATTTCATGCCATTGTATAGACTCTTTTTGCAGAAATAAAGTAGAGTTTCCTTTTGTTTGCAATACCAGAATTGTTCATCTTTCATTCTCTGTACTTTAATTTCAGTTTATTTTAGTTCATAAAGACTGTTACCTCTTTGTTGAACTTATAGGCTTGAAATTAAAGAATTCCTTGTTGTCTTGTATTAGGCCCTACTTTCACTTGTATTGGCAAATCAAGAATAGTATTCTCCATCCTCTCTTTCAATTATTTGATCTGGTTATTGTTTACTGAAAGCACTGTATCTTTAGATGTGTGATGAGTTGTTTCTTATACAAATCATTGAACACCCCATTGTCCCAAACACATAAAAACCATTATTTCTAAGTTACCAAGCATCCTTAGCCTACAACCCTAAGGAGTTTCTTGGAGTGATAACATTTTCAACATGGATGATAGTGGTTTCAGTAAGATGTAACAAAGTACAAATGGCTAGCAATATGTTGTCAGTTATCATGGTTATTTTACAGTTGATCTTGATCAGACATGTGCACAAGACAGAGTTTAATGACAAAGAACAAGTGGGGTAGCATATCCCGCACTTGATGACTGGTTAGTATCCTTTTGGAGGACCAAAAGGTCTTTAGTGGGGAGGTGTGATCCATAATGGATCTAGGAACCAAAATGGGTCAAGGAAGGCCTAAAATCAAAGTACTCAGAATGGATTCAAAACAGACGTGTATGTAGGACTCATTGATATGAATCCAATGCAACTTGAATGAGCTCAAACAGATATTGTATGTGAAAGATATCGTGGTCTGTTCATTTTTTCAAACATGCAAAAAAATGTTGATTGTACAGTCTGTACAGTACGTACAGTGTTGAAGTGGTAGCTAATTGTATAGGCCATACAACCATACAATGATGTGGAAGGTACAGTTGGCATGTTGACTGGGCATGATAGCTGACAGGTGGGAGAATGTTGGGTTGACACGTGTCCTTGTTTGGGAAAATAGCATGGTGCCACGTGGCCTAGTCATGGGCTGCAATGTGGCACCCCTCCATTGGTTAATTTTTTGGGGGGGAAAATGGTATTGGACTCCCGGGGAGTCGAACCCGTGACCTCTGGTCTAGGTGATGAAAGACTTTGCAGGGTTGGGCTATCAACCCGCCCACATTAGAGCTTGTTATACAATGTGCAAATGTTATATTTAAGCTTGAAATAATGTTTGTTGGGAAGAATAAAGGGCTGGGACCTAGCCCCAACCCCTGACGCGTCGCATACGACTATATCACATGACCATACACTATGCTTTGGCACGGATATATGGTATAGCCCCGATGCGAACTACCATAGAACCATACCATGTGTCTAGTGCTTTATTTTTTGGTGTATCCTGGTGCATAGCATGTGACCCCTCCATATGACTCAAACCATATCATTTGGTGTGTGGATGTGTAGGGTTGGCGCCCAGTCGGTCGGGTTAGCCTGCCGACCAAGGCGCACGACCAGGGGTGCAGGACCAATGACCTAACTGTTTTGGGGAGCATGGAGCATTAGCCTGCGACCATATGGCATTGCAACATATGACGAATTCCTGAGATTGGGGGGGCTAAGGACCAACGCACTAGCCTGAGGCCACATGGAGGCACCCGAGATCAGGGGGGCTAAGGACCAGTGCACCATCCCGAGGCCACATGGATGTGCCCAAGTGACCAGGAGCCTGGATTTTAGGGGTTGCTCTTGTATTATTTGCAAAAAGTGGATTTTTAACTATGTATTAATATTTTTAATTGATTTTTCAGCAGCTTTGAGAGATTTTGGCCAATATTCGGGGATTTGGAGCCCTTTTTTAGGCCTGATCTTGGGGGGAAGTTGGGAGTTTGTTGCCAACTTCAAGTATATATAAACCAGAGGTTCTGCAAGCCATAGGGGAGGTTCAGAATAGGAAAATAATAAATAATTGTTGAGCCAAAGCCATTTTTATGCAGGGAAGCCAATTAGGAGAGCACATTTGCGGGCCATATTTTGGAGCTTCGTTCATCCATTTTCAATGTCGTCAGTTTTGTTGGGTTCTTGAGATATGGTATAACACCACCAAATCAGTTTGTAATCCATTTGGAACCTTTATGATGTACGTTTGAAGCTTTGAACAGAAATAAGAAATCCTCACCCACTGAGACAAAGGCCCAGAGACATAGGCGAGATTGTCGAACTTCATTATCAACTTTGTTTTTTATGGTTGTTGTTTCTTTATGATTATTTACAGATCTGTATATGATTTATGGTTTCCATGTTTCTTCATTAATTATTCTTCTTTCATCAGTTTCCTAAATGGTTAATTAACTCATGCTTTAAAACTCAAGCATTATCGTTAAAAGATCTTTTCGGATCAGTACCCATCCCAGTTTCAAATACTACCTCTAAAATTTGATTATGGACCATAGAAGTCAAGAAAAAACTACCTTCTTTGTCAAGAGAATCCAATATCATAACACACCCACCACTATCCAAGAGTTGTGTGCACACCTCAAAGAACTACTTGCAGACAAACTCCCAGAACAAGTCATGTACTTTGGAGAACATCTATGTGAGACTAGAGAATTCTAGATTGTGCGTAGGATTGAGCTAACAGAAATGATAACACAAATTCAATGCCCAACCTTTTTTTTCACTCTTAGTGCAACCAACACAAAATGGAAAGAATTACATGCAGTTATGCAAAAGGGTAGACCTCTTGACCCAATGATTCACCAACATTGGCATACCCACACTGTCATTGACCGCCCCCACACTATAGCTGCAAACATGCACAAAAGGTTTTCAATATTCCATGAGGAGATACTACAAAAAAATATGCATGCAACTAACTATTGGTATAGGTACATAATCTATAATACTTGAAAGTACCTCTCCCCAACCTATACATTTATATCCTCTATACTAATCATTTCATATTATTTTTGTAGGTATGAATGGAAACATCATGGCTCTGCACATATACATGTATTTGTATGGATTGATGGTACTCCAAGCATGGAAACATTAAATTTGGAAGACCCAACTCAAATCTATGGTGCAAAGAGTTTCTTTGATAACTATGTTATAGCCTGGAATCCTAGAAAAAACCATGACACACACATGGCTATGCATCAATCCATTCAAGATGACCCTTGGTTGCTATATACAAAGGATATATTTTCATCCAACTCACTTGAGGACTATGAAAAACTCTTAAATTGATTTCAAAGACATACAAAGTGCACTAAGAAAACATGTCTCCAACAATACCCCGAGAAGTTCAGGGGGACAAATTTCAACTCATAGCTCATTTTTAGACTAGTTTATAGTCATTGGAAATCTCTTGGAAAGAAGAAGGAAATGGCGCCCTTATTCGAGGAAATCAAAGAAGTTGTAGGAAGGCGAAAAAATTATACCCCATCCCATAAAAAGGTACTTAATGGGTTGGGTGTGTGATATGGTATCTCTATTTCATCTTATCCCGAAAGATTCATTTGTCCCAGGGATCCCAACAGTGCGTTACATAGGTGCATACATTTGCATTAATATAAAAGGTCACCATGGAATATACAATAAGTAGGGACACATGCCCATCTCTCAACTTAAACATAGTAGGAACTTGAGTTATTTTCCTACTCAATCGAACATACATATTCACCACTTCAATATTTCCACAGACAAATGATACTTGTAGCTATTTTACTAACTACAAAGACTATCTATAATCAAGGACACACGATTTTCTAGGAAGATTTTTTCATTCAAATATGAGACTATCTCTAGGAATACACAGTAAACTCACAAGTCAGGTATTCATGCCAAAAAATCACCATGCAAATCATTCAACTACATACATATTCAATTCAAAGCATAAATATAACTAAATTACTTTCTATAATTTGGAAGATGTTGGTAAATACCGAAGGGTGCGTCACTCTCCACACAACCATAGGAAAAGTTGCACTAATCGTTGGTAAAAATATCCACCCCTGAGCCAAGGTATGATGCCATGAGAGGATGTCTGATTTTTCAGCAAGTTTTCCCAAGAGCGTATATTACTTCTGCACTTTTGTTTTTATTCTCTTGAACTAGGAATTTCTTTCTTCCATTCTCCAGTGCTCGGGCTTCCCCCAATCGTGTGTATTTTTCTGTCTCTTCCCCCTCTTACAGTCCTCTATCCCTTCTTTTCGTGTGTTCTTCCCCAAGACCTCGTGGGTCATGTTTGAATCTTCCCGATGGGTACTCTACTCATCCTTCATTGATTCTTGAAGGAGACTACCCAACTACCAGCCTGATTGGTAATCAAATCTCTAGGGCTGAGTAAAGTTCAGGGTCTACATTGCTTTAAATTGACAAGGTAATGCCTGACAAGGTCATTTCAACTAGTAATAGCTTCCCTCTTGCACCATTCCTCTCATGATATAGTAACCTGTGAAGGCCATCCTTTTAGTTGTAATTCAACATATCCATGTTGCATTAATAACCAAATATTCACATTACATAATTGATCAAATGTTGGTTTCTATTTCTCTCTTTCTCTTATAGGGCTGACCCAGGTTCATATCTCAATAGGTTTCCAACAAAACCCTCTAAAACTACCGGCCCTCCTAGTAAAACAAAAGGAAACACAACGCATACAATGCACTGCACAGTCTCACCCGAGATATCTTTATGGGTGACTGCAACGCTCAAGTGCCTGCAGTCTAGGAATGAGTGGGGATATGGGTGTGTATTCTATGCTCTTCATTCCTTCATCTTGCTATTCATTCAAGTATTCCTATGGTTCATTCCGCGTTTAGGCCATGCATGCATTCTAATATATCTAGCTTAACCATTCATTCATAAACTAATCATTGACAGAAAGTAACCATGCAAGAAACAACACATATAACACATGTTTTACCATGGTTCACGCCCTCCTGGGATATGTCCACAAAGATTTGTCTTCTCTGCTCTTTTATTAGGTCTGCTGCAAAATATGGCATTGTGCACATTACATCTCCAATCATACAATCACTTTGAGGTTAAGGAACCTTCATGAGGCAGACTAGATCACACCAGGCTCCTCAGCCTGTGACCTAACCCTCAAAATCTCACTTACTTGACTCTTCTATTATCTTATTACAATTATAATGACTACTGATCTGACCTCTTTCTCCCAAAAATCAACCAAATGGCTGAACTCTCCGAACCCCTAACCTAGACCTACTCAATTCTTATTTATATTATTTTTCAGGCTTATAATCATTACAATCTTTATTAAAAACCCTAACCCTATCATGGTTAGGTTTGTCTTCCTACACACCACGTTGCTTTTCCTTTTGCATGTTGTTTTTCCTTCTTTTTCTGCATGTTGCTTTCTTGCCATCGATTATGCGCACTCCAAAATTAGGTCTTCTTTCCAAAATTAGGTCTTTCCCAAAATAAACCTTCTTCTCCAAAATTGTTCCTTTTTCCCTAAAAGGCTCCCAACACTGACATGTGGCTCATTCTGAGCCACTTAGGTGGTGCATGCTTCCTGAACTACCCTGTCCAGACTATGGAATGTTTCTGCTAGTTCCTTTCCTTTTTCTCTCATTTGTGTAGATTTGCTTGTTAGCACCTCTATTGTTTGCGTTGTTAAATCCTCCTACATTAATGTTGCACTCCCTTCTTGTGTCTATGCTCTACTTTTCTTCTCTTCCTCCAACTGCATAATCATCTATTTTTCTTGTTCTTGGAGGGGTTCCAATTTAGCTTGTCTTTCTTGCTTCTGCGTCTGTGTTGCTTTCAACTCTGTCTACAAAGTCTTCATTTCTTGGGTACCTTTCAAGTGCTCCATGATTATCATTGTTTTCTGTCATTGCTTGAGCTCCTGTATGGAAGGGCTAACTCTTTCCTCTTCCTGGTCCCACTGTTGGACCTTTTCGTCTTGTTAGAGGATAGTCCATATATGTGTTGTTCTATTGAACAACTCCTCTTTTTCCCTAGCTTCTCTTTCTATCTCAACGATCTAGAGTGTCGATTGTTGTTCTCTCTATTCCCTAACCTTGGGAGGAGTCGTAGGGTTGAGAATTTCTTCGAGATCCTCAATTTATTTCTTATATTGGTCAATTGTTTGTGAGATCAGTTTGATCTTCTCCTATGCACTTCTTTGCGATTCATGCACGTTGTTTGGGATGCGATCATAAACTACTATTAATCCATCTTCTAATTTATCTGCGTGTTCTTTCTCCTCCTCCTTATCCATGTTTAGTTGGTCACATGTGATTTGTAGCATTTTAGTGACTCCTCTACCCACCTCCAATTTTGTTTCACCCGCGCAGACCCTGGATTGTACTTCTTTCATGACACTGGCTTGAAGTCTGTATAGTGCCTTGGTGGGTATTTGTGCCATGACCATTTCCAATTGTTCCAACTACCCCAGGGATTTTTGTGCAGTATCCTAATCCAATATGATCATTTGACGTGTTACCGTAAATGTCTGCCTACCCTGGACTATGAACTGCATTGTCTCCTCTCCTTCTTTCTGTGCAGGAGGTTGTTGTGTTTTTTCATGTCATTGTGTTGTGGCCTGTGATCCTGGTTGGATCCGTAGTTGTTGTATGTTCTCATGTACCTCTATGATATTTACCATGATCACTTCCCATTGTGCCTATGCAATTTAGACCACTTCTTCACCCATATCTTGGACCTTTTCCATGACTAGCTCCGCGTCATCCTCTGTTAGGGTGATGTCTGGGTCCTCTATGTCATACTTCCTTTTCTTTCACGTCTCTTTTTCTTGCATGGGATTCCTTACTATTCGTGAGGGGTGTGCCCCATATGCCCCACTTGTACCCTGAGTTCTTTATTCTCCATCCTGTGAACTATATTTCTTTCTGGTCTGTGGTTGGCTTCTTGTCCTTGTTGTTGTTGTTGTTCTCCTTGGTTGTTTCGATACTACACTTCTTTTGGTTGGTTGATTCTATGCTATTGTCATTCTAATATTACCAGACATGATACGTGTTCTCGCTGAAGATCCTAATTCAACCTTGTTCTTAGGCCTAGATGATTCTATTGTGATTGTCCTTGTTGTTGATCTTGTTACTAGTTGTTGCCACTGCGCAGGCCAGTCTTTAATTACCCAGTCCACTTCCTCTTTGGTAATGAAGTACTGCATTTTTATCCATTCCTTCTTTGTATCCCTTGTTGTATGGATCCACATGTGATGTCTAGATACCTTGAACTTTCCTATCCCATCTGTATCTTGGACTAACTCCATAGGTATGCGCCACACATTAGTTGTGCATTGTTGAATCTCTTCTAGCAGCATTGCAAAAAAGGTGGTGTTTTCCTATTGTGTTTTGTTGTCCTTGTCCTGCCAGAGGGACTCGTATCTGGTCGCATAACATTTTCATTTCCTATCAAGGAAAGCTGAGAAATTTGGATCCTGGCACCTTGTTAAAGTTGTAAGGATGATCAACCAGGAGTAATGGAACTCGGTTCCATTGTCTTGCGTGTCTTTACAATCTATCAAAAGTTGGTTCAAAAGGTATGGTGCCTAGCTGAACATGACCCCTTTCATGCACTGCACAACTACTGCAATAACGCCTACTGGGGCTTCCTCTTTGTGAAATTTCCTCAAAAGTTTGCAAGCCACAATATTGTTGGTGAACCTTGTCGTATTGTCATTTATATCCTTGATTACAATGCCCCTATTTCCCTGAGTGGTGTCGAACTGCGCTTTAACCAGTTTTGTGATTTATTTCTCGCGCGCTTTGTTATCCAAGTATTCCTCTAGTTTCACGTCGAATGTGGAGAGTCTTGTGATCTTGGAAATTAGTGCCAAATCTATATGTACTAGCTTGTCCATCCAAATGATGCCTCTATGTATGCGGGCGACTAGTTGTTTCACACAGAGCCCGATGTTCTTACCACGTTTGAAATGCGGTATATCCAACAAATTCATGATGCATTAGTTATAAATCCTTGGTATCCACTACACGGGCTCCATTATGGGTTTGTTGAGGGGTCCAACTTCCCCTATCTTTATTAAATAAGTGTCCTCACCCAAATACAGGAGTTTGGCGCATCACGCACATCATGGTCTGCATACCTAAGTTTTGGTACCTTCCCCATCATATCATCCATAGTAGTCACTGCGTCTGGGAGATAGGGGAGCATAACATACATGGCATCTGGTGCCTTTATTTTATGTCCCACAGTATATGTGTCTGCCTCTGTTGTGTCTGCGTCCTCTTATTCCCTTCCAGACTCTGGTCGGTTGTTGATATCTTTGACCAACACTTCCTCACGTTCAGGGGACTATTGCGTCCCCATTGTTTCGTTAGGATTCACAGGTGTCTCATGTCTAGGGTTAGGAATACTATTCCGAGTCCTGGAGCTATGCCCTATTTCACCTTGTTGCATTGTTGATGTCTCTTCCTCAACCCGTGTCGGGTTGATTGATTGTATGTCCAAGCTAGTAACATCCTCTAGCTCGACCACATTCTCGGGCTATGGCATTCTTTCCTTACACATTTGGCCCTTTCAAGTAACCCAGATGTACTAGCCTAGCACGCCGAACTTTGGTGGGTTCATTCTCTCTCGAATTCACTCACTTTCTTGCTTCTATGTAAAATGCTAGCTAGGGAATGCACTCTGTTTCTCACTCTGTGCTCACAAATTGCTAACTGTTGAATAAACACATGCTTTCTGCCTTTTATAGACCCGGTCATGTTCGTTTTTAACTTTTTGTGTGCATTTGCACCGAGTATAATTTTTCCTGTGTGTTGGCTTATGATATTTGTCATGGTAATTACTACGTGCAACTTTTTTTGTTTCCGCACTTTCTTATGGTTCAGACAACTTCTGTGTCTTTTTGTGTTTTTCTTCCGTCTTCTATTTTTTTATTTCTTTTTTCTTCTTTTTCTTCTTTTTCTCCTTTTAATTTATTTTTATCATTTTTTTGTCCTAATCACTGCGCTATGAATTTTAAGGGTTAGGAGGTCGACTGTCCCTGAACGGTTTCATTCGAATATTGTTGATCATTCATTTCAGTTCTTTTCCTCCTAAGTCCTTTAGTTGCACATATCCCCCATATGTGACAATCTTTACTTCATATGGCCCTAGCCAATGCATTCTAAATTTACCAGGATGTTGAAAAAACTTACTGTCATAGAGCAGGACTAGGTATCCCTCCTTAAAACTCTTCTTCTTAATATGTATGTCATTACAGGATTTGTCTCTTTCTTTCTGTAATTCCTAGTGAAATCCTGTCAAAATTTTGTCCTCTTCCATTTCCATTAGTTGATTTAACCTTTCCTGTACTGCGCCTCTTTCTGTCATGTTGGTAATTGTTTCTACACACAAACTGGGTACTAGAAATTCTAATGGAACTACTGCTTCCTGCCCATACACCAATCTAAATGGTGTTTGTCTTGTCAACTTCTTTCATGTGGTACTATATGCCCATAGTACTGTTGGTATTTTCAAGTCCTAATCATCTCTATTGACATTGTAAATCTTAGTCAAAGCATTTTCCAAGATCTTATTGAAGGCTTCTACTATTCCATTTTCCTGAGGATGGTATGGTGTACGTTTTTGGTGATAGAATTCAAACTCCTCAGTCATAGCCTTGATGGTACTATTGATAAAGTGAGTGCCTTGGTTACTCATCAAAATCCTTGGACATCCAAATATGGTGATCACTTGCTCAAACAAGAAGTGTGTTGTTGTCTCTGTTCTACAGTCTTTTACTAGTTCTGCTTTTGCCCATCTTGTTAAGTATTAAGTCACAATAATGATATATCTAGATCCTAACCTTTTTACTAGTGGATTGATTGGTCCAACAAAGTCTATTTCCCATTTGTCAAATACATGCAAGGTTACTTGTGGTCTTAGGGGCATATCATCCCTTTTGTTGGGTTTGTCAACCCTATGACAAACATCACATTTTTGGAAATCTTCCTTGGCATCTCTATGGATTGTTAACCACCATAATCATGCATGCAATATCTTTTGCATGGTATATTTTCCTCCATAATGTCCTCCAACTATCCCTTCATGAGCTTCTCCCAAAATTCTGGGCCTTTCATGTTCTAATACACACCTTCTCAAAATGTTATATGCGCCCATCTTGTGTAAGTGTCCTGCAATAAGTTGATAGTCTGCAGCTTTGACTACCCGATATTTCTTCTATGCAGTGCTAAACTCTTGTGGTGCACTCCATGTACTTAAGTATTCAATAATATCAACAAAGTATTCATCAGCTACCTCTACTAAAAATAGTTGTGCATCAGGGAAGTTTTCTTCCAAATTAGTAGGTTCTTCTCCATTAGTTACCCTTGACAGGTGATTAGGTCCTGCATTCAGCTTCCTAGTTTTGACTATCACTTCGAAATCAAATTATTGAAATAACAATAGCCATCTATAGATTCTTCCCGCCAACATTGGCTTGTTGACTAGATATTTGAGGGCAGAATGATCTGTGAACGTTTTAGAGTGTTTACCCAGTAAGTAGTGCCTAAAATTCTGAAGTGCATATACCATGGCTAGGCCTTCTCTTTCTGTGGTTTTGTAATTCTTCTCTGATTCTAACAATTTTATCCTTGCAAATACTATATGATGGTCTAAGTCCCCTTCTCCTAGCTGTGCCATAATTTCTCCAAGTGTTATGGCTAATGCATCTACATGCACATGAAATTTATTTTCCCAATATGAGAATACTAGGATAGGTGTTGTGACCATTTTTTCTTTTAAGGTGTCCAATCCTTGTTGACAGTCCTCATTCCACTGAAATCCAATATCCTTCTTTAACAAGTTTTCCATTGGTGCAATAATTTTCACATACCCTTTTATAAATTTCATGTAATAGCATGTATGTCCCAGTGTTGCTCTCAACCAACGCACTGATTTTTGTGGTGGTAAATTTACAATGACTATAATCTTAGCAGGATCTACTAGTAAGCCTTGTTTACACACTATATGTCCCAAAAATATCCCAAAAGGTGTCCCAAAAATGCATTTCTTGATATTCAATGATATCTAACACTGCCTACATCTTTCCAACATGAGTCTTAACACTTCTACATGATCTTTTAACAAAATATATACAATCAAATCATCCAAATATACTTCTAGAAACTGATGATTGAATTCCTTAAAAGAAGCTATGACTACTCTTGAAAATATGGTTGGTGCATTCTTCAACCCAAATGGCATGACTGTATATTGGTAGGATCCCCATTCTGTAGAAAAAGTAGTCTTATACCTATCTTTTGGAGCTATTTTGATCTGATGGTAATCTGAGAATCCATCTGTAAATGAATATGCTTCCTGGCCTCCCACATTCTCTAAGACTTCATCTGTAAAAGGGATAGGAAAAGGGTCATGTAAGCATGCATCATACAATTTTTTTAAAATCTACACAAATCCTTATCCCCCCTTTTTTATTTTCTTGGACTACCATAGGACTTATCCATTCAGATTCCTCTATTGGTTCTATAATACCAACTTCCAACATTCTATCAATTTTTTCTTTCACTTTCTGCTTATATATTAGATTCAGTCTGTAAGCTCTCTACCTGACAGGTCTTGCCTCGGGTTTGAGAGGTATTTTCATATCTCCTAGCTCTCCTGCTATGCCTTTCATATTTGTAAAGTTCATTGGGAACATGTAACTGTATTCACGCAGTAACTCTGTTATTATTTCTACTGTTTGTTCATCCCAATAGTCTCCAATACTTGCCATTTTAGGATTGTCAATTGTCACAATGTTAACTTTCTTTACTTTGATTGGTGCAAAAAATACTTCTGACTCTAGAGATGGAATTTGCACCTCTCTTTCTCCTTCAATTTTTGTAATTTGAATGTTGCATAGATCATCTTCATCTAGTGCTTCCTCTTAAACATGATAGCATGCAAGTAGTTCTTTGACTATCTATTTATTTTGTTGTTGATATTCTCTCATGATTTCAACCTCTGGTTCATCAATAAATATTAGACCTCTTATCTTCTTCAGTTCTAAATTAATGTTGGGGTTCTCATGTTCAAATGAGAAAGTTACTACAAAGTTTTGTTGTAATGATGTCCATCCTGTAGTGCCTTCGCATATCTCCTAGTCTATATACCAGTTCTCTGGGATTCCTTCCAACGTATGGATAAAGTGACGAGGCCATTATTCTGGTGGTGTCATCCTCCATTGTGTTATGCACTTCTCCAAGTGTTCTGCTGGTGTTTTTTTCCCATCATACCTTTTCATTTTATTACTCCCATGTTTTGCACCAAATCTAATGCGCAGTAATCGCTTATATTGGTAACAATCCTGAATTGTTTCTTTGTGTGAACCCCACCATCTTGCAGTTGTGCAATATCTAGGACTAAGAGTCTATGATTTTATAACACTTTCTCTTCATATTTTTTCAGTAATTCCTCTAAATCATTAACCCCATGAAAACTCAGAGGTTCTCTTATCTCTGTACCAACCCATCTTACTGCGCAGTCTATTCTTGCACACCTACTTGTGGAAACTTAATGTAATCTATATTTCCAATTTTCCAAACCTGTATCTGAGTCAGAAGCACATGATGTGATGGTTCTCCAACTGAGTACCCCATCAACAGTTAGGTTGACATAATCTTGTTCGCAAGCAGTGGTTCTATACAATTGGTTTATTTCTTCCAAATCTAGACAGGTGGGTTCTACAAATCTTTCTCCTTCTGAAGGATATAATGGTGCAATGACTCTATATTCACATGATTCAAATTTCATTTTCCTTGTCTTCAGGTTGATTATGACTTGGTTATCAAGTTCCCCATCCAGTTCGAGCAATTCTAGATAAGGTGTTGTGCCATCTACTATCTCTAGGACTTCAAAATCTGCCATAGTGCGCACTCCATCCAAATCTATTGTCACACCTTTAAGCCTTCCAATTGGTAAAACTATGTGTTGATTTGCTAATTTCAACTGGATAGGTGAATAGCCTAGTGTGGGTTACTCCATGCACTGTCATGTCTTCTTAGGTAATACATTTACTTCAAATACTAAGTCCAGTATAATATCCCCCATATTGAAATCCCCAATGTTAGCATTTACTCTGAATTCCATGCTTGTCCTTCTTCTTGTATGGAGATGATTTATTGTTTTCTTCTCTAGTTTCCCTTCTACCTCTGTGTTACATCTTTCTAGAAGATTTTGTAATATCTTAACAGATGATGGATCCTTTAATAACTTAACACAGGATTGCAATTTTTTTTTATGTTACTTACTTTCTCTAAAGGTTGTGGGTCACTGGTGTGGTCCATTGAGGAGGGAATTTCATGCATTCATACATTCTGAGTGTGTTGCACAGCTGATGAAAATGCAACATTTTTTTTGAGAAACTCTTGTCTTGCCTCCTTGACTGTTTCCTTTTCTTTCCATGCATCAAACTACTTTTGTGGTTCATTATTCTTCTTAACCCATTGATGTTGCGCTAGATATTGTCTTACTATGTCGACTTCTCTCTTAGCTCCTCCTCACATGACTATATTGATGTTTCTTCCATCATCCATAGATTATGCATAAATCCACTATACATTTTGGTTGTTCTGGATCCTCTTTTCTTGGATCTTTCCTAAGAGTGTTGTACATTCTTTTGTATCATGATCTTTTGCACGACAGTACATACATGTCACTAGTGGAAGTGGGAATTCCCTTGCATAATGTCTTGGTTGTTGGCAGTTGTGACACACTACTAGACCTATTTGTCATCCAAATCCTCCTTTACCTTGTCCTCCACCTATGTATCCAACCCAATCTCCTAGTGGTCCATTGCATCGAGGTACCTAATTATACTACGCAGGGTTATATTGTGGTTGCACATTGTTGTATTGCAGCTGCACATTGTTATATTGTGACTAGACATTGTTGTATGGAGGTGGTACATGGTTGAACTGTGGTGCAACTTGTCTGGTCATCATTTATTCTTGCACCCTATAAGTATCTGAAGTTATTTCTCTCATCAGCTCCATCATCCTACAATCTTTATCATCATGACCCACTGACTTGCAAAAATTGCAGTTAGAACTTTTGGGCACTATCTTATACTTCCGCATAATTGGAAACTGATATGGATCATGCCCATACATTTCACAGATCTTACATCATGGTCCTCCTATTGGCAGAGGATTTGGTACTCTTGTTTCCATGTACTTCTTGAAAGTTGGACATTCATTTTTATGGTGTCCTTCTGTCTTGCATGTGGTACACCAAACAACTTCTCTTTTCTCTTTTCCCTTATTCCAGTTAAGTTGAAATGTTAGGTTCTTCACATCCTCCTTCAACTCCTCTATTGTTGGATCTTTCTTTTGATACCATATCTATTCAAGTTGTAAGGTTGCCTGCAGAACCTCTGCCTGAGTTTGGAACTTCTACTGTCTTAATGGGTATTTCAAATGTGGTAACAATGAGTTCACAAATAAGTGCCTATGTTGCATGTCAGTAATTGCATACTTCAACTTACTTTTCAAATGTTTAAACCTCCGATCAATATCTCAAAAAGACTCACCTGGTTTTTTGCCCGATTTCAATCATTTCATTCATATACTAATCTTTTGAGCTAGGTTTCTGAAATTCATTTTTCAACAGTTTTTTCATGTCTGCAATGGTCCTTGTTACTCCTAGTGAACTATTTACATCTAAGCTCATGTAGCAATATAGTGTGTGGTCTCTTAGTGTGATAGCTAACTGCGTAAGTTTTGTATCCTCATCTATGATATGCTGCGCTTCCCATATCTTCTCACAAATGAATAAGTGCTTTTCAGGGTCCTCTGATGTCTCTCCCTGAAATTTTGGTAACCTGAACGTGTCCTGCCATTCTATACTATGTTGAACTACTACCTCAGCACGGTGTATATCTTTGACTAATAATTCCTGAACTAGTTTTCCCAGTTGAAGCTCCTTGACTGGATCCTTTTCCTTTCATTCTTTTTCCACTAAAATTTGGTTGTCTAGATGTTGGTGTTCTTTCTGGTGTACTAGTCGCACACGGGGTTGTAGGTTCCACACTAACGATAATATGGATTGGAGTTCTACCTTATGTTCCTACCCTTGAACCTCATGTTTTCCTTTCATATGTTGCGCATAGGATTTTCTCAATCTTCTCCACAGCCCGGAGATCCTCTACCTATTCTTCATCACTTGCCAAGCTCTCTCTATCAGCTATGGCTATCTTCTTATTATTCATCTTATATTGGTAGGGTGCTCCATTGCGCGTATTTCCAGTTGTTTCCATTATCTTCTTTATATGGTCTTCTTCCATCATGATTGGGTCCTTGGCCTCCTTCTTCTTTCCCTTATCCATATCTTCCTCCATTTTTCTAGGTCATGTTAGTGCTTCCCCCCTTCCCCCATGCACACAGGGAAGTTTTAGTTGTCTATTTCCATGGTCATCACACCGTTGTTATACAGTAAAATCTTGATTGAACTATACTGCGATCTGATATACCTACCTATGGGTCCTTTTAGAAAATCATGCTCTGCTACGTTGTACGACTTCACAGTATCTATTGTAAATTTAGTGATAAACCCTGCAACAATACTATTTAACTAGAAATCTACTGCACGTGTAAATTTGTTATTAACTTGTTGTAACTGCATGATCTCCACATGATTCCACTCCAACTGTCTGATTCAATTTGTAGGGTGGTTGTCTTTTAACCTCAATAGCCACTCCTACAAGAAATGCGGGAAATCACAAAAAAATACCTCATGCAAGTCGCTAAACACGTATTTGTCGAGATATTTGTGCGGTGTTATCTTAGGAATTATGTTATCCTTATGCACAAATTCAAGTTCCTTTGTTTTAAACCATATTTAAATCTCTACCTTCGTTGGATTCCATGGCCTGAACATTGCCTTCTATACTTTCATTCTCTGTGCCAATCTTCCACGGATCTCGTCTACTCAATCCTATGCAGCTCCAGCCGACAATAGAACCATTTGTTGGTTTCTATTTCTCTCTTTCTCTTCTAGGGATGACCCAGGTTTGGATCGCAACAAATTTCCAACAAAACCCTCTAAAATTATCGGCCCTCCTCGTAAACCAGAAGGCAACACAACACACAGAGTGCACTGCACAGTCTCACCCGAGATAGCTTTATGGGTGACTGCAATGCTCAAGTGCTTGCAGTGTAGGAATGAGTGGGGATCTGGGTGTGTATTCTATCTTCTTCATGCCTTCATCTTGTTATTCATTCAAGTATTCATACAGTTCATTCCTCATTTACGCTAGGCATGCATTCTAATATATCTAGCTATTTATAAATTAATCATTGACAAAAAGTAACCATGCAAGAAACATTACATATAACACATGTTTTACAATGGTTCTGCCCCTCCTGGGCTACGTCCACAAAGATTTGGCTTATCTTCTCTTTTATTAGGTCTACTGCAAAATATGGTGTTGCACGCATTAAATCTCCAATTATACAAGCACTATGAGGTTAAGGAACCTTCATGAGGCCGTCTAGATCACACCAGGCTCCTCAACCTATGACTGAACCCTCAAAATCTCACTTACTTGACTCTTCTATTATCTTATTACAATCATAATGAATACTAAACCGACCACTTTCTCCCAAAAATCAACCAACTAACTGAACTCTCTGAACCTCTAACCTAGATCTCCTCGGTTCTTATTTATACTAGTTTTCAATCTTATAGTTGTTACAATCTTTATAAAAAACCCTAACCCTATCATGGTTAGGTTTTCCTGCTTGCGTGCCACACTGCTTTTCCTCTTGCATGTTGTTTTTCCTTCTTTTTTTGCATGTTTCTTTCTTGCCATCGATTGTGCGTGCTCCAAAATTAGGTCTTCTTTCCAAAATTAGGTCTTTCCCAAAATAAACCTTCTCCAAAATTGTGCATGTGCCCAAAATATCCTTCCTTCTCAAGATAGGCATGTGCCCAACATCAAAGTTCCATTGTTTTTTAATGATCACATAATAGGCATGTATATAGTTTTGGTCGTGATAATAATTATATTTATAGACTGGGGGAAACATGGGTGTTAAATAATGTGTAATGTCCCTTTCCAAATAAGAGCTCCAAAAGAGGAGGATTAATGGTCTAAACCACCCCGTTAGACTATAGCCAGGGCCAAAGAGGGGTAAACAGGGTTACTAGAGGTCACTCCAGCCACAGGTGTTATATTCAGAAAGTGACATTGAGCTAACAAGGGTTAAAAGCACTTTTAAGTCATTATGAGCTAAAAATAGAAGTCAACAATGAATTAGGGTTTCAACAGTGATTTAGGGTTTCAGCATGATTTAGGGTTTTGGAAATCAACAGTGAATTAGGGTTTCAGCATGATTTAGGGTTTTGGAAAGCTATAAAGGAAGGGTCAACGACCTAATTTAGCATTATGCAGATTATGACTTGTCATTGAGGAGAATGGCACATCTCAAGAGAGATAGTTCACTGTATTCCAGGAGGAAGACACCAGTTGACTTATTTCGGTGTTGAAAGACACACCCTAGTCACCAGGAAGATCATCTAGGTCTTCCATCATTCTTTATTGATTCCACAGTGCTCCCATCTTCTGGGTATTATCTTTTAGTTTCTTATTTGTATTCTGGCTAAGATCCTTTTTTCTTTTGATCTAGCCGAGTGTTGTTATTTTATTCAGTCGTAGTTGCTTATTTATATTCCGGCTAAGATCCTTTGTATGTTGATCTAGTTGAGTATTGTCAGTTATTCAACTGCATTCGGCCATTTTGTAATCCACAGAGATATCATAATACAAACTTGCAGTCCTTTGTCGTGTTTATTATTTGTATGATCATTTATATGTTGTAAACCTTTGATCCTATAGACACATTAGCAACATTTCCTAGACTAGCCAAGTCATGAACATTACAGTGGTATTAGAGCTTTAGTCCTGCCAGCCTGTGACTAAAGACAATGAGTGCAACAGAAGACCCAGAGGGACGTGAACATGTAGGTGACGAATATGTCACTTACAATAGGCATCAGGAAAGAAGGCATAGGCCTGATTTTCCCCCTTTTCCTCCTAGCTCAGAGGAAGAGGAAGAGGCACACAGATAAGAAGAGAGAAGGGTAGAGCGTGAGGCTGAGTGAGAGGCAAAGAGGATGCTAGGAGACAGATATGAGTGACAATAGGGTAGTGGCAAGGCCCCCGTAGATCCAGAGGCAACTTTCATGTAGGTTATCAATGGTATGTTAGCTAGTCAGCGAACCATGTCTCTGTCCTCGACACAGGGGGTTGATAGATTGGCTAGAGTGGGCACCCCAGATACAAAAGTTTCGCATGCAGCACAGGAAAACTCAGGAGTAGTCAGTAGACCCTAGTCACCCTCTCACACATACACCTCTGCAAGTAGGATTCCCAGACCCTTGTTTCCCAGTTTCCAGAGGGCACCCTCGGTAGCAGCACTGCCACCAATAGCACAGAGTCCACCCACTCATGCCGATGATATTGTAGAGTATAGGAGGGAGTACATAGCATTGGGTCATGACTTCCATCAGGACATGACCTTAGTTGAGTACTGTGGACTCAGACTCAGGAACCGCCCTAGAGAGCCACAGAGGGGAGGACCGCAACAGTAGTAGGGCCATAACCTTGATTTCATCCGAAAATTTGGGAAACTCACCATCCCTTCTTTCAACAGATAGTCCAAATACACCATCAGAGCTTGAGTATAGAAGCTAGACACGTATTACAAGCTCAACTAGATGACCGAGACAGAGGCCATCCGTTTCGTGACCTTACACTTGGAGGGTGAGGCACACGAGTGGTGGTATCATGGACTGGTGACATTGGGTCACAGTCGCATCACCTCCTATAGGGAGTTTACAGATAGACTCATGGATAGGTTTGACAGGAAGGATCCCGAGATACACTTCAGGGATCTAGCCCAGTTGAGACAAACTGGCATAGCAGAGGAATTCATCACAAAGTTTCAACAGGTAGCCGTGGCAGTGATAGATATATCAAAACACAAGTTGATCATGCTATTCATAGAAGGACTCACAGAGCCTTTGACAAGATGGGTGAAGGCATACAGGCCTCCCATTTTGCAGGATGCCATCCTTCGCACTCGAGAGCTGGCAGACTTAGCGCCAAAGACTAAAACTTTCTCCAAACCATTTGTGCCCCAGAGGGATCAAGACAAGAAACCATTCCAGAAAGAATGGAAGGGCAAGGAGAAGTTGGATGATGAAACTAGGCGAGAGCTTATGAAGAAGAATCTTTGCTTCAGCTATAGAGATCCTTGGGTCCTAGGCCACAGGTGCATGGGTAAGGGAGAGATTCATTATATTGAGGTAGCAGCAGATAGCGTGGAAAATGAGGAGGAGGAGTAGGACATTGGATCCACTAGTTTAGAGGAGGAGTCAGCACCAGGAGAGGAGCATCTTCCCCATAGACCACCGACACCGGTAGGAGCCCATCCTCCAGTAGTCCCACAACTACCAGAGAAGGCTAACAGGAGAAAACCAACAAAGGGAGGAGTCATAGCGACCCTTTCTGGTGTTCCCAGGTATGATACCCTCCGTATCAGAGGGATTATTTAGGGGCAATGGGAAATCTCCCTGATAGATGGTGGGGCCACCCACAACTTCATCAACTCTTCACTAGTATCGAGACAGGCACTTCAAACAGAGGAGTTTGAGGGGTTTGATGTTGCGGTAGCAGATGGCCACACAGTGGAGTGTCTATATAGAGCTCCAAACTTAGAGATGAAGTTAGGCAACTACAAAGTGAGAGACACATTTTATGTGGTTGACCTATCAAACACAGAGGTGGTGTTAGGAGTTTAGTGGATGATTACCTTGGGAAAAATCACTACCAACTACCAAACCGTGGAAATGGGATTCAGAGATCGGGATGGGAAGAAGGTTGTTCTAAGAGGTATGTCGACAGGAGCACCCAGGACATATTCAGCCAAGAGGATGAAGAGTGTTAGTAACATTTCTCATCCGAAGCACAAGAGCGATCAGGTCTGCAAGTGGTGTGATGAGCACCAAGCGTGGCTCACAGAAGAAATCCATTTCGGGCTTAAATCAAGCGAGCGAGTGGTCTGATTTTAAGCGGTCAGGATTCATCCAAAGGAACAGATCAGTGGTTGGTGGAAAATCATAGTTATCAAAGTTGCGTCGAGGTTAGTGCAATGGATAGCGCCCATATTATGTGTAGGGAAAGATAGCAGCTGTCCATCTAGAGGACGCGTGGCGCGAGATCTAGTCATGTCGACGTTTCGGCATTCGGGAGTTCAAGGGGTGAAGGTTCCATGTTGTCCTATATCGTGAAACCTCAAACCCAGAAAGCGCTAAAGGCACCCAAAGTCAGGCCTGCAGTGTCACAGAGTGATCTCAGTCATTTATCCACAGGAGACACCTGGCTCGCGATTAGGCTCCTCGTCGTTTCGCTCATCGTGATTGCAAGGCGCAAAGAACAACTCCATCATATTCCCGATGTGCGAGGTGCCGAGAGTGTCCAAGACCTGGACCCACAACATCGTCGGGTGAGTTCAAGACTGTCATATCTAGAGGGACGCGTGGCACCAGATTAAGCCATCTCGACGTTTGGCTCATCGCAATTTCAAGAAGCAGGGATCAGCCCCTTCCTATTCACTAATGCCGAAAGCACCTTTGAAAGTAAACACAAGGTCACAGCCCATGGTCACTTGGGAAAGAAAAGAGTTGCTCAAGAAGGGCCGAAGGCATCCTGTTTGTTCACAGAAGGAATCACTACGATCTCCAGGTGCCATCGGATTCGACCTCGATCCTGGTCTTCACTTGGAGTAAACGAAGGTAAGAAAGGGTGGTTGAAACTTCTCCTCATTCATTAAATGCGAGTAATGGAGGGTCTGGCAAGTGGTCTGCTCGAGAGGGTCCTGTGTACCCATTTTTCCAGAGAAGACATGCTAAGTTCTCGACTAGCCGGAGGAGGTCTGCACACGCTAACTCGACATTTACTGGCTCAGCTACTCCCCCCACAGGAGCCATGCGCAGTTAAGGTGTCATCTGTCAAAGAATACTCGTCCGAATTTGGTTGAAGGGACACCAAGCTTTGGATGAATGAACATGCCTCTGTGAGGCGAATTTTTCTGAGTATATAGACTCGGTCTTTATATTTTGTAATCTATCGATGGTTGAGCAAAGCTCCCAATTGTAAATTTTTGATGAAGCGCTGGTCACTCTAGTTAATGTATAAGGCATTGGAGACTTCTTACTTTATGGATGTCAGCCTCTTTTCCATTTCTTTGTTTACTGTGTTAGAACAACTCGGAATTGGAGGATCCAGTCGAGTTGTACTTGTTATAGGATGATGTAGGTTGGATCACTGTAACAGTTGTATGGTTTCTAATCGGTTCCTATGATTTCCTTAGCGTTGAACGACTCGGAATTGGAGGATCCAGTTGAGTCACCCTTCAGCTCCTTGAGGCTCTAGACCAAGAGGATCTTGGCTTCCGATTTTTTCATCCTCAAGCTTTCGAAAGCCTGTCGCCCGAGGTAGTCTTGCTCACCCTTCTCACAAGTCTTCCCTCTACCACCCTTTAATCATTTACTAACCGAAGTTGGATCAAGACCTCCCTTATTTTCTACATACCAGGCCCGGTTTCCTGAGTTAAATTCATATCTTCTTGATTCCTTATCCATTTGATCACCCCATTAAATGAATCATGACATAAAACTGATGGGTGTTGGGATCTTCTCCTGCAAGCAATCAAGGAGTGACTTATGACGCTAACATTTCTGGCGCCGTTGCCGGGGACGAAGTTGAAAATTTTCCCCAGGATTGAACAACATTGAGCCTTTGATTCTGAAGGTGCATCAAGTATCGGATCCTTTGAAGATTGTTGTTGAAATATTGTAACTGCGAAGAGCATTCTTATTATTTTGTTATTGGATGAAATCCCCATTGTGGATTAATCATGTCATTATTATTATTTTTATTATTAGATTAATCCCCATTGAGGATTAATCAAGTCGATAATTGTATAAGGACCAAATCCCCTTTTGCGGATTGGTCATTGGACAATTATAATGTAAAGA
>ML786991.1:800588-810888 GCA_009831015.1 Picea engelmannii | reverse complement strand
TGTAACTGCGAAGAGCATTCTTATTATTTTGTTATTGGATTAAATCCCCATTGTGGATTAATCATGTCATTATTATTATTTTTATTATTAGATTAATCCCCATTGAGGATTAATCAAGTCGGTAATTGTATAAGGACCAAATTAGGCTATTTATGATAAGGAAGTTTCTGTTGGGTTTTCTTCCCCTAGAGGGTTTCCTAGGATAAATGTTGTGTCTATTGTGGATGTGTATTTCTCAGTGATCTTGTGCTTATTATGCTCTTATCTTTATGAAATGCAAAGAACTATAATAATAGCATAAACATTAACAATTGCTACTGTGCACCTGGCGACTCCATTGTGGTGACCCTGCTGCATTAATTGTGGATTTCAGAGGTAGACACACGTGGTCTCATCCACAGTTGCCTCTAGCTACACTTGAAACTGATCCAGAGGTGGTCCTCAAAAAAGAAAAGGCCTCCAAAGAAGAAGCTTCCACTGCCGAACCAGGTAATCCGCCATCTCCTTCTGTAGGAACTCCTTTTTCTCCTCCTCAGTTTCATAATAGACCTCCTTCAGAGGTTCTCGTTTCCTGAATTTTGGGAGTGTTCCTGCTGAGTTTTTCCCTCCTAGTCTGGGGGAGGGAGAAATCCTTATCACTCCCCTCTCCTCTGAAGCTGTACTTTGGCGTAGACCCAGGACCGCTAAAGATTTCTCCACTCCTGCATGAAGAGAAGCATCTGCTGATTTGAACCCGCTAGCCTTCTCCTTAAATCCCCTTTTGTTTCTCGTCCCACTTCGAGACTCATTCCCAGTAGCCCCCTCATGAACTCCTTCTCCTCCAAGTTCTCCTCCACCTAATATTCCTATAGCTGGTGCTAATCCCCCTCTAAATAGAATGGACACCATAGTCACTGCCAGATATGCTCCCTTAATCCTACCTCATCCTATGAATCCTCTCCCTGCTAGAGACTACATGAAATACATGCCCAAGTTCACTGGGGAAGGGGACATAACTACGGAAGAGCACCTGGCTACTTTCTACAGTTATGCAGACAACCTGAACATTGAAAATAAATATGTCTGGATGAGAGTCTTTGTCCAGAGCCTGGATGGCGAGGTGAGGAAATGGTTTAGAGGATTGGCCCCCAGATCTATTGCTGGGATCGAAGCTCTGGATAGTGCTTTTCCCAGAGGCAATGGGGCAACATGAAGGATTTCATGTACTACATGACAGAGTTCGTGTCTTTGAAGAAAGTGGAAGGAGATTTTGTCTCAGACTTCTCCAAAAGATTCAATAAGATGTATAATAAAATCCCTGCTGAAATAAAACCCTCATAAGCCTGAGCCAAGATTTCTTATGCTAGTGCATTTGGCCCTGATTTCTGTCTTTTATTGAGAGAAAGAAGAGCCACCTCCTTAGCTCAAATGCAATATGCGGCTATAGAATTGGAATCCAATGTATTAGCAGCTAATAAACTGAGATAAAAGGTCGATGTAGACAGAATAAAGGGAAGGTCAGAAGCCTCAACTTCTGGCCCATCGATGCCCCACCCTCAAGTGGATGAGTTGACCAGGATGGTGAAGTCTTTGTCTGCAGAGATGGAGATAATGAATATGGAGGGGAGGCAAGCATACAAGGGCCCCCCAAACGCCGAAAACAAAGGAGGTTTCAAGAGGCCAAACAATATTACTTCCCTGACTATGCAAAGAGAAAGGGGAAGAGACAGAGAAGACCAGAAAATTCAAGCCCCTTTTCAAAACAATTTTGTGGTCAAGGGGGAAGAAGGGGAAACAGATGAGCTTGATCCTAAAATCCATTGCTTCGGGGACACTCCTCCTTTTCCTCATCTCACTAAATCGGCATATGAGGACTCTCTCATGGACAGTCAGCTAAATGAGATGAGAAAGGAAAACAAGACTAGTGGCCGCCACGGCAGGTATGACCTGAGGTCCCAGAAGAAGGCAGTAACACCTGATGTTACTGAGAAGTCCACTAGAACAGAGAAGCCTTCTAATGAAGTATCAAACAGTCACAGAGGTAAGAAGCACCAACCCCTCTCTCCCATAGTTCAGAGTCATGTTCCCAAAATAAGAGAAATCCCGAAGCTTACATCCTCTTTTAATTTCGAGCATGAAATTTAAAAGATCAGAATCCCTATACCCCTAACCAAATTGATTAAACATGAAGGGTTCAAAAAATGCGTCTCTGAGCTTTTGCAGTCTGAGGCCTCATTCCTTCCCACAGACTCCATCAATTTGCAAGATGAAAATCCTACAGTTGTTTTAGGTCCTATGGTAGTAGACAGGAATGACTCGTCCCCTCCCTTCTACACTTCCTTAAACATACATGACAAGGTACTGCACAACTGCTTGATGGATTCGGGGGCGTCTCACAACCTCATGCCCAAAACTGTCATGGAAGAATTAGGGATGGAAGTCACCCGAGCCTATCATGACCTCTATTCCTTTGACTCCAAGAAATTTCAATGTCTAGGAGTTATCAAAGACCTGGTCGTGCCCTTGTTTCAGTTGCCCATGAAAAGTGTGGTCATGGATATTATAGTGGCTGATGTCCCTCCCAAGTTTAGTATGTTGTTATCAAGATCTTGGATAAAAATACTGGGGGGGACTTTGCAAATGGACCTCACATATGCTACTATCTCGGTGTTTGGAGGAGAACATAGGAGGCTATATAGGGAAGCCCAACTGGCCTATATAATCAATGATGAGGCCAACCCTACCAACCATCTCATATTTGCCTTAGATACTGATTTAGGTTCCAGTGTACTACAACTCACTGATGCTCCTGAGCCTTCCTTAAAACTCAGAAAGCAGCCCACCACTCCTCATAAATATTCTTCCCCCATCTCCTCCGTCTGGAAAATGTTTTTTGATGGAGCCTCTTCCAGGGAAGGCGCTAGTGCTGGGGTAATTTTTGTATCACCTGCTCAAGAAACCATATCTCTGTCATACAAACTAGAATTTGAAACTACCAACAATGTGGCAGAGTATGAAGCTCTTGTTCTAGGATGAGAGCTGCAAGGGAAATGGGAATTCAGGAGGTAGCAGTGTTCGGTGATATAGAGCTGGTGGTCCAACAAATCAGAAGCGCTTATCAGGCTAAACATCCTTGACTCAGGAGTTACAGAAATGAGGTATGGGACCTAATTGACAGTTTCTTCTCAGCATTTAACATTCCTTTCATCCCAAGGGAGGAGAACACAATGGCAAATTCCTTGGCTACATCAGCAAGCAATTTCAAAGTACCCTTGCCACCCAAATTCAGGTATGATGTAGAAGTAAAATACAGGCCCTCCATACCTGACAACCTCAAACATTGGAAGGTATTCGAGGATGATCTCGAGATCAAGAAATTCTTGGAGACTGTCGAAGAGTTTTCAGAAATGCATATCGACCAAGACTGTCTCTGAAGAGAAGCTTGATGGGGGTAATTTTCTGAATAAGATTGCACAGCGTAACATTAGGCAACTGCCCAGCAATCATATTCCAAGAGGACTAGTTCCGTTGGAAAGGATTTTTGATAAGAATGATGTGTCATTAAAACGGGAAATCTCAGAGGATGACGCTGGTACTATTCAGTGCAACATTGGCACCGAGAGTGAGCCCAGGTTTGTCAAATTGTAAAGATGTTTGACAAAGGAGTAGAGGTCTGAATACATTGTACTTTTGAGGGAATTTGCTGATGTTTTCTCCTGGACCTACGAAGACCTCAAAACATATGACACTTCTGTCATCGAGCATAAAATCCCGTTGAAAGGGGAAGCCAAACCCTTTAGGCAGAAGCTAAGACAGATCAATCCTATGTTGTTGCCTATTATGGAGAGGGAAGTGAAGAAGTTGCTGCAGGCCTAGATCATCATACCACTGAGATATTCAGAGTGGGTGGCCAACTTGGTACCAGTGAGGAAAAAGAATGGAGAGATCAGACTCTGTGTAGACTTTAGAAATCTAAACAGGAGCTCACAGAAGGATAACTACCCCTTACCAAAGATGGAACATATACTACAATGGGTAACAAGAGCATCTAGAATGTCCATGATCGATGGCTTCTCCGGCTACAATCAAGTCTTTGTTCTACCTGAGGACAGGGAAAATACGACATTTACCACTCCATGGGGCACATTCATATTTGCCAAGATGCCTTTTGGATTGATGAATGCAGGGGCAATGTTTCAACATGCCATGGACATAGCTTTCATTGGGGAGAAGGATAAATTTGTGGTCGTCTATCTGGATGACATCATGGTATTTTCAAAATCTGATAAGGAACATTGTTGTCATCTCAGGAAGGTTTTCCTGAAATGCAGGAGTTTTGGCATTTCATTAAACCCCAAGAAATCTATGTTCGCCATGCAGGAGGGAAAGTTACTAGGCCACATAGTATCAGTGAAAGGAATCAGTATTGACCCTAGAAGATTTGAGGCAATACAAGCCTTATCAGTCCTGAGGTCCAAGAAGGAGGTCCAATTTTTCCTTGGTAAGATTAATTTTCTGAGGAGGTTTGTGACTAACTTTGTTGAGGAGGTAAAACTTATAACAGCCATGTTAAGGAAAGGAATGTTGGTTGTGGAGCCTAATTATCTTCCTGATTCAGAGGTCCTTGCTTTCATCCATGTTTATACCCCATGAAGTATTTACACCCCAGAAGTATGTACACTCTTCCACGCAGGGGAGTGCAGAGGGGGGGTACCCCCTCTGTGGGGTCTGGGGGGGCTATCCCCCCGGCTGGGGAGTCTGGGGGAAAGCAAGCCCCCAACAGGGGTTTGGGGGTGAAGCCCTCGAAGCAAAAATTGCCTTGTAAAAGTATATTGTAATTTCATTGTAAATCTGGACCATTCATTATAAGGTCGCAGATCTAACGGTAGAGATTATGTTAGGGTTTTTTTCCCTAGAAGGAAACCCTCTTTTATGAGGGAAATGTATCGCGGCTATGGTTGATGGTGAATATTGTATTCTAAGAGAGGAGACTGTGAAAGAAAGAAGAGGAAGTTACAACGGGTTTTGCTGTAGGTTGTATCCCATCATTTGCTGGATAATAATAAAGGAAGGACCTGGAAATTTCTCTGGTGGACATAGCCCACACTGGGTGAACCACGTAAATCTGTTTATCTCTTGTATTGTGTGTCTTTTGTGTTTTGTCTATGCATTTGTTCTATTTTATTGCTCCGCGGTCCTATTTTTCTAACAAGGAAATGAAGTGAGATGGACTTCTGAATCACGAAAGTCCTTTAAGCAAATAAAGAAAGCCCTGACTGAAGCCCCTGTGCTTATCAGTCCCAATTACTCAAAGGATTTCGTTATTTTCTCCTTTTCCTCACCTGACACGGTGGCTGTTGTTTTATTATAGACAAACGAGGTTGGGCTAGAGCAGCCTATTGCCTATTTCAGCTGAGCATTGAGGGATGCCAAAGTCAGGTATGATACCATAGAGAAGTAGGCCTATGCCCTGGTAAAGGATCTCAAGGCCTTTAGAACCTATGTCCTATAGTCAAAAATCATCGCTTATGTCCCTTCAGCTACTGTTAAATACATCCTTATTCAGCCTAACATAGACGGGAGAAGGAGTAAGTGGATAGCCAAGATTCTGGAATTTGACCTGGAAATAAAGCCGACCAAATTGATCAAAGGTCAAGGTTTAGCCAAGTTGTTGGCTGAAGCCAATTGCCAAGCTTTGGGGGTAAGTTTCATCAACGAATGCTCAAGGATTCAGCAGGGTCGGCTATCTGAAAGAGACCCTCAAAGGGAGACCCTACTGGCTCGATCTCCTTGGTATAAGGATGCCATATACTTTCTACAAGATTTGCGGCCTCCAGACGGCCTGCAAAAAAACAAGGCAAGAGCTCTAAAGCTCAAGGCAGTCAGATACTGCCTTATCGATCAAATTTTATACTAGAAAGACCCCCTGGGGGTACTTTTAAAATGCATGGATCCACAATAGGCCGAAAGGATCATGTTTGAATTTCACAGCGGCCTATGTGGAGGGCACCATTTCTGGAAGGCCACAGCCCACAAAATTCTCAGAGCTGGGTACTACTGGCCCACCTTGTTCGATGATGTCCATAGAGGAGTTAGAGCGTGTATCCCATGCCAAATATTTTCAGGAAAGCAACAACTCAAGTCCCTACCTTTAAATCCTGTAGTTGTTTCGGGACCTTTCCAGCAATGGGGCCTAGATTTTATTGGAGAAATTCACCCTACTTCCAGTGGGCAGCACAGATGGATCCTGACTGCCACAGATTTCTTTACTAAGTGGATTGAAGCTATCCCCACCAGGAGTGCTTCCCACAAGGTAATCATAGGGTTCCATGTTGTCCTATATCGCGAAACCCCGAACCTCGAAAGCGTCGAAGGTGCCCAAAGTCGGGCCCGCAGTGTCACGGAGCGATCTCAGCCGTTTATCCACAGGAGACACCTAGCTCGCTATTAGGCTCCTCGTCGTTTCTCTCATCATGATTGCGAGGTGAAAAGAATAGCTCCGTCATATTCCCGATGCGTGAGGTGTCGGGACTGTCCAGGACCTGGACCCACAGCATCGTCGGATGAGTTCAAGACCGTCAGATCTAGAGGGATGCGTGGAGCCAGATTAAGTCGTCTCGACGTTTCTCTCATCACGATTTCAAGAAGCAGGGATCAGCCCCTTCCTATTCACGAACGCCTAAAGAGCCTTTGAAAGTAAACACAGGGTCACATCCCGTGGTCACTTGGGAAAGAAAAGAGTTGCTCAAGAAGAGCCGAAGGCGTCGTGTTTGTTCACAGAAGGAATCACCGCGATCTCCAGGTGCCATCGGATTTGACCTCAATCCTGGTCTTCGGTTGCAGTAAACGAAGGCAAGAAAGGGTGGTTGAAAATTCTCCTCATTCATTAAATGTGAGGAATGGAGGGTCTGGCAAGCGGTCTGCTCGAGAGGGTCCTGTGTACCCATTTTTCCAGAGAAGCCATGCCGAGTTCTCAACTAGTCGGAGGAGGTATGCACACGCTAACTCAGAATTTACTGGCTCAACTACTCCCCCCGCAAGAGCCATGCGTAGTTAAGGTGGCATCTGACAAAGAATACCCGTCCGAATTTGGCTGAAGGGACACCAAGCTTTGGATGACTGAACATGCCTCTGTGAGGTGAATTTTTCTGAGTATATAGAATCAATCTTTGTATTTTGTAATCTATCGATGGTTGAGCAAAGCTCCTAATTGTAAAATTTTGATGAAGCGCTGGTCGCTCTATTTAATGTATAAGGCATTGGAGACTTCTTACTTTATGGATGTCAGCCTCTTTTCCATCTCTTTGTTTACTGTGTTAGAACAGCTCAGAATTGGAGGATCTAGTCAAGTTGTAGCTGTTATAGGATGATGTAGGTTGGATCATTGTAATAGTTGTATGGTTTCTAATCGGTTCCTGTGATTTTCTTAGCGCTGAACGACTCGGAATTGGAGGATTCAGTCGAGTCACCCTTCAGCTCCTTAAGGCTCTGGACCAAGAGGATCTTGGCTTCTGATGTTTTCATCCCCAAGCTTCCGAAGGCCTGTCGCCCGAGGCAGTCTTGCTTGCCCTTCTCACAATCTTCCCTCTACCACCCTTTAATCATTTACTGACCGAAGTTGGATCAAGACCTCCCTTGTTTTCTACATACCAGGCCTAGTTTCTTGAGTTAAAGCTATATCTTCTTGAGTCCTTATCCATTCGATCATGCCATTAAACGAATCTTGACATAAAATTGATGGGCGTTGGGCTCTGCTCCTACAAGCAATCCAGGAGTGACTTATGACGCTAACATAGAGGATATTCAGACATGGGGAGGTAGCATATGCCACAGAATGCTTGATCACTACTCAGAAGGATTCAAAAGGTCGACAACAATACCACACAGAGATCAAGAATTTATTGGAACGACATCAACAGATATTTGAGGCAATCCCACCAGGGAGACCACCTGACAGGGGGTTTGAGCACACCATTGAGTTAGAGGAGGGGGCCAAACCTATGATCACCCCCCCTATTGTCATCCTAGGAGGTTCAAGGATGATATAGAGAAGGAAATCAAGGAATTGTTGGCGATGGGACACATCAGACCGAGCAACAACCCATTTTCTTCTTCATTTTTCTTAGTTCTGAAGAAGGATGGCACCATGAAGATGTGAATTGATTACCGAGCCTTGAACAAGAAAACCATCAAAAATCGGTACCCTATCCCATGTATTGACGAGTTGATGGATGAACTGCATGGAGCAGTTTTATTCTTAAAAATTGATCTATGCTCTGGATATCACCAGATCAGCATCCGAGAGAAGGACATAGAGAAGACGACATTTCGATGTCATTTTGGACACTTCAAGTTCCTGGCTATGCCATTTGGGCTAACCAATGCACCCTCTACATTCCAGTCTTGCATGAACCATATATTCAGGGACCAGTTAAGGAAATCAGTCTTGGTTTTCTTCGACGAAATCTTGATCGATAGCTGGTCATGAAAAGAGCATATGAGGCACCTGGATGAGGTATTGAGCATCATGGAGGCTATGCCAAAGAGTCCAAGTGCGAGTTTGGTATGACAAAGCTGCTTTACTTAGGCCACATCATCAGTGCACAGGGGGTACAGGTGCACCAAGAGAAGATTAGGGCCATTTTGGATTGGTCGACGCCCAAGAACGTGACAGAATTGAGGAGCTTCTTAGGGCTGTGCAACTATTACAGGTAGTTCGTTCAGGGTTTTTCTCAGCTTGGAGCACCACTAACATATCTTACCAAGCATGGGCCCTTCATATGGACCAAGAAATCACAGGAAGCCTTTGATCACATGAAGGAAGTCATGGGCACTTGTCCAGTGTTGGCACTACCAGACTTCACCATGCCATTTGTACTAGAGTGTGACGCATTCGGCGAAGGGATCGGTGCAATTTTGATGCAGGGAGGACACCCCATTGTATTTGAGAGCCAGAAGCTTAGTCAACCTGAGAGGTTGTACTCCATTTATGACAAGGAAATGTTGGCAATCATGCATGCCTTGACCAAGTTCAGACAATATTTGGTGGGCAACAAATTTGTGGTCAAGATCGATCACAACAGTTTGAAGTATTTCCTTGAGCAGAAGGACCTCAATGAGCACCAATAGAAATGGGTGACGAAGGTATAGGCATTTGACTTTGACATAGAGTATGTCAAGGGGAAGAAGAACATTGTGGCCGATGCACTATCGAGGAGACCTACATCATGTTCTTTGATGGAGATTTTAGTAGATTGGAAATCCCACTTATTAGTGGAATATTCCAAGAACAAGTTCTCTTGTGAGGTGAGGGATGGGAAGATACAGGATGACTGGTATAGGGTCATTGACGATGTCATATTTTACAAGGATAGAGTCTAATTGGTGCCAGATTCAGGGCTTAAGAAGAAAATCCTCACCGCAGTTCATGATTCACCTCTAGCAGGCCATCATGGGTTTTTCAAAACCTACAAATAGATCAGAGAGAGGTTCTCATGGAAGGGCCTCAAACAAGATGTTATGAGAAATGTCAATGAGTGTGTGACTTGCCAACAGAACAAGTCGGAGCATGCTCTTCCAACAGGGCTACTTCAACCACTCCCCATTCCAGAGAGGAAATGGGAGAGTATATCTATGGACTTCATCACCGGTCTACCCAAGGTCCAGGGTAAGGACTATATCTATGTAGTGGTCGACAGATTAACCAAGTTTTCTCACTTCTACACCATATTGACAGAGTACAACACAGTTCAGGTAGCCGAGATTTTCTTCAGGGAGGTCTTCAGACTTCATGGGTTGCCGAAGAACATCGTTAGTGACAAGGACAGTCGGTTCATAGGGACATTTTGGAGAGAGTTGTTTCGATTGGTGGGGATAGAATTGACACCTAGCACTAGCTATCACCCTCAAACAGATGGGCAAACCGAGATTGTCAACAAGTCGGTTGAAGGGTATTTGAGGAACTATGTAGGAGGACAACAAAGAACGTGGGTAAAATGGTTACATTTAGGGGAACATTGCTACAACCCCTGTTGGTTGTGGAGCCTGATTATCTTCCTAATTTAGAGGTCTTTTACTTTCAGCCGTGTTTATACCCCATGAAGTATTTACACCCCAGAAGTATGTACACTCTTCCACACGGGGTAGTGCAAAGGGGGGGTATGAGTGTGGCATTCTTTAGCTGGAGAGTTTGGCATTCATATCTGCTTGTATTGATCTTCATTTCTCATTCAGCCTTTGGAGGCATCTTTTGTATTAGCGGGAGCATTTTGTAGCAGCTCTTATCTATTGTCTATCTTCTTGGCCATCTGTTGAGCATTCC
>ML786991.1:774226-791943 GCA_009831015.1 Picea engelmannii | reverse complement strand
ATTTAATCCAATTCTATATTTACTTTCTAATTACACATTTTGTCCATATGACTAAAATATTTTATCTTTTATACGACTATTCAAATTATTTTTAACTTGTCCACACGGGTGTAGACGGATTGGCAAGTGTCGTGTAAATGGAAATCCAATTCTATATTTACTTTCTAATTACACATTTTGTCCATATGACTAAAATATTTTATCTTTTATACGACTATTCAAATTATTTTTAACTTGTCCACACGGGTGTAGACGGATTGGCAAGTGTCGTGTAAATGGAAGGAAATTTGTAAAATGAAGTCTCATATTCGATTCTCACCCGAATTTACTCGTGCGCCATTCTTGCGGGCTGGGTGGTTGCACCTGGGATTATAGTGGTAGCCGTACGAGAACCGCGAGTTACCAATTCCCCCAGTATAAAAAAATAAAAATAAAAAATAAAATAAAATTATTTTTAACTTTTATATTACTATTCACATTATGATATATATTATGCTCATGTAAAATCTTTAAAAACGCTTTTAAAACGATATACATATTATTAAGTTTGTAGAAAACCGAAAAAAAATATATGAAATGAAGCTTTTTATATTTTTAATTTATATATTTAAAAATGTTTAAATAATATATATTTATAAAAAAAATTATATAATGTATAAGAAGTTTCAAAGGATTAAAAGTTAAGATATTTATGATGTTTTATATATTTTTAAATTATATATTTAAAATAAATATATATATTTATATAATCAAAATATTTATGATGTTTTATATATTTATAAAAAATTTTATATAATGTATAGGAGGTTTTGAAGGATTGAGGGTCAAGACACTGATTGTGATGAGACTTTATTGATGAAAAATAAAGTAAAAGTAGATGTACCAGGATTAAAGTCGGGAGGTGGAGGGAAACATCTAAACCCAATTTCATATTTGCATTCCAATTGGATTTTTCTTTTAATAATCAAATACAGCGTTTCAAGTTCCATCGGTCCTTCATATGCCCCACATTTTGTCGACGCGTGACGCGGTAGAGCATCTTGTCCTTACCACTTCATATTTTTGTCGTCATTACATGCACCAGTGCCAGTTCATATTTTGTCGTTTTGCACATATGAAAGGTAAAGGTTCAGCTGTCCGGGGGCCTACCAGCTGTACAAACCATATTCACTTCACCCAGAATAATGGTTAGTTTATTAATATTTTAAAATCATTTATGGATAATAGAAGCTACTTTCAACCTAAAAAGCAAGGACCAGCAAGCTAGTGGTTTTTCCTCTTGTTTAAAAGTATTTTAAATCAAAATTGAATATTTTTATTGACGGAGTGATTTCCATTAAATAATATACCATCCATTCAGAAGACAAGATGCTCATGGGCTCAAAGGCCAAGCAGTATTATTTAGTGGAAATCACTTAATCAATACACGGTACATTGTCGGCCATATTTTATCTCTTTGAGTGTGGAGTCAATTGATGGTACTTTGTCGGCCAATGACGCACTGTATACGCTCTGCAAGTGGACACAGTGTAGAGAATGGATATGGACTACAATTCCACGACCATCCATTCAGAGGACAAGACAAGATGCTGACACTGTAAGAGATGTACCAAAGAAAAAGTATATTGAATGGGCGCGGGTCACGGGCCAAACAATATTATTTAATGGAAACCATTGACGGACAAGATGCTTCAACAACTGTCGTAAAAAAAACAATTTAAAAGAAAAACAATTAATTGGAGACCACTGGTCTTTGGGAGTAACTAACGGACAAGATGTTCAAACAACTGTATCCGAAAAATGTTGAAAGCAATGGACCCTCGCGGCACAGTCGATGGTCGGCCACTATGCCTTTAAACTCAAAACGCGTGGAAGCTTTTGTTTAAGGCGTAATGGGTTTAAGCAAGCATAAACAATGGATAATGCTTAATGTCTTATGCATGTGCAGATTATGATCCATTTTCCGTTGCAAAAATTATTGGTCTTGATTAATAGAGTTTAATCTCAAGGGATCAAGACAATCGAATTCGTGATTTTGTCAACTGATTATTAAGAGAGAAAACTCACATCCAATTAACGGAAACCGATCACAAACAATTTCATGGACACAATTTCATTCATAAAGGCTTTGACAACATTTATGAATGGAATTGTCCTATCAATAGATAAACATTCAATGATACAGTTTTTTGAATATATAATATAACTAGCACAGTGATATAATTGTGATTGATTAACGCCGAAAAGCATATTTACTTGTTAAGAACGTAGTTGAGCCATCCGCAGTGGGGCTGTTGTAGTTGAGTAGTCGTTTAGCCATCGTGAAGAATGTAGCTATGAAGAGACACTTGACATTATATATTACTACGCTCTGCCCAATACAAAACGTGTAGATTGCTGAAACACCTGAAATTATAATATTTTTTTTTATTTCATTTTTAAAATGATTCAAAAAACTAATATAAATAATAAAAAACAATAACACAACCCCATTGATAAATTTATTTAATTAGAAGAATATGAAATAATAAAAACAAATTGTGAATCATATCCAAACTAATCAATTCCAAAATTTTATATTTGACCGAATAAATTTTTTATATTCGACGGAATGAAATGAATATAAATATAGTGAAATAGAGTTACAAAATCAAAGTCAAAATGTTTAAAAATAAATTGATTATTAGTTTTTTTTTTATATTTAATTTAAAAATTTAAATAAAAAATAAAATAAAAACAAAAAATATTTTCAAGTTAAATCTCTACATCCAACCTAAATATCTAGGTTAAAAAAATGAAATAATAATATTATATATCATAGATATTGTATTTATTGAAGTCCCAAATTGAATTAATAATGCAATAATTAACTTTGATAGGATGAAATGTGAGCATATTTTTTATATCATTATATTGTATTAATAATGATATATTTTTTATATCATTATATTGTATTAATAATGCAAGAATTAACTTTGATAGGATGAAATGTGAGCATATTTTTTACATCATTATTATATTGTATTGATTTTTTAAAATTACGTGATCATATTTTTTATAAATTATTTTTAAAATAAAATATAAAAATAATGATTTTGAAATTTTTTTTCAAAGCTTTTAAAATTAATTTATATTAATTTCTAAGTTTTTTATTGTCATACATAAAAACTATATAATGTATAGGAGGTTTTGAAGGATTGAGGGTCAAGATACTGATTGTGATGAGATTTTATTGATGAAAGATAAAGTAAAAGTAGATGTACCAGGATTGAAGTCGAAAGGTGGAGGGAAACATCTGAACCCAATTCCATATTTGCATTCCAACTAGATTTTTCTTTTAATAATCAAATACAGCGTTTCAAGTTCCATCGGTCCTTCATATGCCCCACATTTTGTCGGCGCATGACGCGGTAGAGCATCTTGTCCTTACCACTTCATATTTTTGTCGTCATTACATGCACCAGTGCCAGTTCATATTTTGTCGTTTTGCACATATGAAAGGTAAAGGTTCAGCTGTCCGGGGGCCTACCAGTTGTACAAACCATATTCACTTCACCGAGAATCCATAATACAATTTATAACTTATAATACAACATTTTCACCCAGAATCCATATTCAATTCACCCAAAATATAACTTATAATACAACATTTTACAGTACACAATCCATCAACCTGTAATAAAATTACTATTTTAATATTCTAAATTGATATATGCAACCTACTTCCAACACACAAAGTCAAAGTCAGGACCAAGAAGCTCGTGGCTTTTCCTCTGTTCAAAACTACATTAAATCAATATTTAATATTTTATTCACAAGATATTTTTAAGGACAAGGATGTGGTTGGCATACTTTGAAGGTACGATAAAACAATTATGAATGGAAAATTAGTGATTTCCACGCTTTTTACGTGTGAGGGATAGTTGCCCACCAACAACCCCGCCATGCCAACCCTATGTCTTATCACTCTATGTGTGGAGTCAATTCACGGTACATTGTAATTTGTCGGGCATATGTATATGCTCTGCTAACAACAACGGGACAGAATGAGGAAAAAGTGGAGAGAATATATATGGACTACAATTCCACCACCATCCATTCAAGAAAAGGACCAGATGCGGACAGCGTAAGAGATGTACCAACGGAAAAGTAGTTTTGAATGGACGTAGTCCATGGGCCAAACACGGCAAACATTATCCACCATGCACTAAGCAATCATTTGCTTAGTGCATGGTTTCATAGACCATAGAAAGTACAGATCAAGTTTCATGCTTTATGCGCATGATGTCTATCATCACTCATGGGTATTAGCTCTTCGATATCGTCAACCAGCAACCGCACAAGCCAACTAGTGATCGTACCGCCATCGTCCCCTGTATGTTGTCCAATCGTGTTTTTGAAAATGACATTCGATTTTGAATATGCTGTGGAGGAAATTGGAGAGCAATCTTCCCTCATGAGTTACTTTTCCAACAGGTTTTTCTATGGTCTTCTTTTAAATTTCCGGCTAATCCAGAACTCTGATCGATTTTCTGAGCATATAGGTTGGTTTAAAATGGAGTAAAACCCCTGGTGGCAAGATTCTAAAAAGTATGGAATTTTGATGCATGCGAAACTCAGACTACCCCTGAAAATTTGGCCAGATTCAGTCTAGCGTTTTGCCTGAAAAACAAAATTCTGGAGGGAAGATTGCTCCCTAGTTAGCCTACTCCAATTGGAGATAGGCATAATGTTGACGTATTGGACAAGTGAAGACATTTCATAAACGTTCTACCTTTAGCCAAATTTACATCGTCCGATTCCAGCCAAAAAACTTAAAAAGTAGAACATTTAGCCAATGCCCTTCATAAATGTTTTCTTATATCTTTTAAGGAAGACATCAAACTTAACAAATTAGTAAACAAGTATTTTTAATAATTTAAATAATCTATTTTTTTATGTGTGAGGGATGGTTGTCTATTATGTCATCTCTTGTTACTTTGGGAACTTTGTGTGCAACAATGAAAAACAGAGGAAATAAACTACATTGTAGATGCATGTAGCTTCATGTGGAGTTACTTGATGCAGTTGCGTACCTATGGAAGAAGAGACACAAACTATAGGGCATGTGTGTCATTGTCCATGTAAGCAAGGCATTTTTTTTGTCCACACATATTTTCACATTGCGCTCAATATGCAATTCAGTTGTCATAAAAAGAGTGGAGCTCTCGCTGGCAATGCCTTATATTTGTTCATTGCTTACGTTTGGGACCAAATAACAACTTGAGGGTGTGTCGCTCCTTCCTAGTGCTTAATGAAAAGCATTGGGTCAATTGTGTTCCTTGAAGGGCTTAGTTTTCTCAAAAGTGTCGTTAAGTTAGTGCACCAACCCTAATGCTTTTAGACGTTGTCAACTAGATCTAATTTTCTTGGTTGACCTTCCACCCATAGCTTTTTCCACAGAAAAATTTCACAATTATATTAAATATATTTTTCATAGTTTTTTTCTGCAGAAAATTTCTCAATATATTAAAATATACGTTGTTCTAAAAAATAGTACATATAATTATCAGTTACATCCATCTCCAGTGGCACTTTAAGAGAAAAGTCTTTAATAGCAAACCTTCAAGTGCTTTAATATCAAACATTACTTCTTACAAGGCTTTGACAGGATCAAAGAGTTGCATATAAAAGCTAGAGTGTGGGGCCCCCAAGGCCTACAAAATAGCAAAACTATCAAAATATGGATTTGAAACCTTTCATAAAAAGAGATGCAAAAAATGAGTGGGTCCCTCATGACCATCGATCCATTTGTTGAATTGGATCTTTCCCTCTGGCATTTGTAGTGCTTTTTTTGACAGGGTATCTGCCTCTCCATTTTCCTCCCTGTAGATGTGAGCAAAACTAATACCGCTAAAAGAAAAATTTAATGCCTGAATCCAATCCATCCAACCCACAGTGAGGAGACTTAAAGAGTCCCCCTATTGTTTAGCCAATCTATCATGATTTTTTAATCTCCTGGAACTTGTAAATACTCAATGTCCAACCGGGTAGCCAAGATTAATGATGCCCACACTCTCATGAGCTATGCCTGAGTGTTTGTGCCTAGTCCACAATTTAGAGTCCACATGTAAATAATATTTCCAGATTGCTTTATAACTCCCCCAGCTGGTCTGGATTTTATGAGCAGAACGAAATGAATACAAATTATTAAAAGATGCTTAACACAAAATAACAGAGATATAGTAAAATTGGTTTTCTATTCAATAAAGAAATAAACTGAAATTGTAAAATGCACCAGAAAACAAGCTTGTTGGAATGGTGGCGGCTTATCTCTGAGAAGAGATGTGACAGCTAAGCTCCTTCTCAAGAAGATCATTACAATAAGGCTCTACAGGCCTTTTTACAATAAATATGAATGTCAAAAACCCTAGACATCCAAAAACCTAACCCTAGGAGATGAAGCGCCAAAAGTCATGGGGGCCCCGTTTGGGTAAGTTAGTACATCAACTTCCCAGGGTCATAACGTTTGCATACAATCTCCGTTTTAGGCGCACAATAGCTTGTTGGAAAAGTATCATCGAGGAGATTCATTTTGGGGGCTCAATCTGAGCCTTCATCTTTCATTGAGAATCTCGATCTCGAAAAACCTTCATTTAGGCCCTCAAAATGGTCCCAGAAGTTAAAAACTGCTAAAAATAGTAAATTGCCAAAATTACCACAAAATTGTTTTGAGTGAGTTGAAAAAGGTGGGTGGCCACCGATATCCACTTGGATCAATCCTCCCTCCTTATGAATAAATGGTCTCCATTGTGTTGAGTTTCCCCATCAGATGAGAAAATTTTGGTTGAATTTGGCTTCGGGTGAGCCACTTGCCTTGGTGCAGGATCTGCCCTGCTTTGATGACTCGATAAAGTTGGATCCTTTTCTTTTGAGTGCCCTTGATCTGTGTGTCCACAATCTAATCATTGGATTCCTGTTGCATGCAGTCATGGTTGAGCTCTGTTGGTGTCAACTACTCTACTATCTTTGAGGTGTCCAATAATGGTGGGAAATATGGTTGAAGGAGAGCCACGTTGAATACTGGGTGCAGGCCAAGGAAGGGGGGAATGTTGAGCTCAAAATAATTGTCACCCACAGCCTTGGTGATGGTGTACGACCCATAATGGAGTGGGAGAAGCTTCCGATGGGGCCTTGTAAGACGTTCTTTCTGCAAGTGCAACCAAACTTTGTCTCCCACCTGAAACTTATGTGGCACCCGATGTTGATCATGGCGCTGCTTATACTTGGCATTAGACTTCTGTAGAATATCCTGAACTTGTTGGCGGATGTGCTAGATCCACTCAATGAACCAGGTGGCTTTGTCAGCTTCTGGTGGATCAGGGGACGAGTCAACCGAGGTGGTCACCAGGGGTGGTGTAATATCCATGGGGCCCAATGGTTGAAATCCCAACCCCACCTGAAAGGGGCTATGGTCAGTTGAGTTATGCAAGGCTTGGTTGTAGCTATGATGGACATAGGGAAGACTCTCACCCATGTCTGGGGGTGTTTTAAATTGTACATGCATAGGATACCTACAATCATCCGATTGACGAACTCAGTTTGGTCATTTGTCTAGGGGTGGAAGGCAGTGGATTTGGTGAGCTTGGTATCCAGCAGTGACCAGAGGCTCGACTAGAATTTGTTGAGGAACCGACTATCACGGTCTGAGATAATGGTTTGTGGGATCCCAAAATGTACCCATACTCATTCAAAGAAGAGATTGGCAGTGGCTTCTGCTGTGATGTTCTTCTTACAGGCAGCTAGAATTGCCATCTTGGAAAAGCGATCAACAACCACAAAAACACAGTCATTTCCCCTCTTGGTGGATGAGAGGCCCAACATGTAGTGCATTTAGATGGATTCCCACGGCCTGTTAGGAGTAGGTAGAGGGGTGTACAGTACCTGTTTCTTAGTGGTCGGTTTGGCAATAGCATAGGCGGTGCAGGACCTGATATACTTGTCGACATCCTGTCGAAGTTTTGGCCAGTAAAAATGTTTTGGCCAATAAAAATGTTTCTGCAGTACTTCCACTATCTTTTCGATGCCAAAGTGTCCTTCCACCCGGCTGTAGTGAGCTTCCCAAATCAACCTCGTGCGCTTGCTTGATGGAATACAGATATGGCCTAAACGACACAACAACCCATCTTGAAGATGGAAATTAGCGACCACTGAGTTGGCGCCCAACATTTGGTAGGTGGTGGAGAAGTCAGGGTCTGTCTCGCAGAGGTGGGGCCATCCAGAGGTCTCATGGTTGCAAGAGTCTAGCACAGTGGTGAGTGCCATAACTGGATGTCGGTTGAGGCAATCAACAACTCGGTTGGTACTTCATGTTTTATACTTGATGTTGAGGTGGAACTATTGTAAGTATGTGGACCACTTTCGATGGCAGTCACTCTGCAATTTTCCTTGAGTCTGCATGAACTGTAGTGGCTTGTGATCAGTGTGGATGACTGTTTCCTTCCCAAGAATATAATGTCTCCAGTGGCCACAAGATTGCAAAATGGAGTACATTTCTTTGTCATAAGTAGAGTACTTATGGACAAGATATGATAGTGTCTCACTATGATATGCCATGGGGTGGTCGTGTTGAGTGAGAACGACAGCCACAACATAGTCTAAAGCATATGTCTTGATCTCAAAGGGATGTTGCAAGTCCGGTAATGAAAGTACTAGGGATGAGAAAAATAGCTTCTTCAAGTCATTGAAGGATGGTTGTTGGGACAGGCCCCACATAATTTTTTCCTTACCGCCACCCATGGTTACTTGGCTAAGGGCCCATGCGATATAAGATAATCCCAACACTAACCTGTGATAGAAATTGGCTAGGCCTAAGAAGCTCTAAAGTTCAGTGAGTGTGGTTGGGGCTGGCCAATCACGGATGACCTGGATCTTGGTTGGATCCACATGCACACCATGTCGATCAATGATGTAGCCTAAGTAATGGACCCTGTCCATACCGAAGGGGCATTTTTCCATGTTTGCATATAGTTTGTGCTGCCGCAGGGTGTGTAGAACCTGTTGAATATGTTGCAAGTGTTCCGCCCAAGTCTTGTTGTATATGAGGATGTCATCCAGATACACCACTACAAAAGTATTGGTGAAAGGTCGTAGGATATCGTCCATCATCCTCATAAAAGTTGTTGGAGCATTTGTCAAACCAAAGGGCGTGACCAGCCATTTAAAAAGACCTTCTTTTGACTTGAAGGTGGTCTTCCATACCTCTGTCTGTTCTATTGGGACCTGGTGGTAGCCAGACTTCAAATCAATCTTACTGAAGTATTTGGCCCCTGTGATTTTATCAAGGAGGTTGTAGATTCAGGGAATCAGGTACCGGTTTCAGACTGTGATTTTATTCAAGGCCCGCTAATCAATGCAGAGTCGTCAGGTCACATCTTTCTTTTACACCAGCATGATTGGGCTCCCACAAGGCGATGATCTAGGATGTATGTGCCCCTTGTGGAGTAGTTCTTGGATCTGCCTCTTGATCTCCTCATTTTCTAACAGAGAGCAGTGGTAGACTGACCCATTAGGTAGCGGTGCACCTAGGGTCAGATCGATGGGATTTTTGACCTAGCAGTGCAGAGGTACCCCAGTAGGAGAGGCGAAGATATCTGATTATTCTTCCATGACCTTATCCACTTTCTTTTGTTGTGTGGAGAGATCGGTCGCGGAGGCCCTGGATGTGGTTGCGATCTTTCACCCACTCTAAGAGCAAATCACGAAGAAGACAAATTTCCAGGTCTGAGAGATGACCTTCCTGCATTGCTTGGTAGAGATCAAGGAAATAAGACTAGGAGGGACTGCCTCGGGTATCCTGTACAATTTCCTATTCAAAGTAATAATAACACTACAAGGCATAGACTCATATACAGCATGATGTTTCCATAAATAAGGTTGGCCCAAAATAACATTACAAACTTCGAGAGGAGCAACATCACACAATACCTCGTCTTTGAAGGGCTTGATGTTGTACGACAGTCGACATTGTTGGCTAACGTGAAGATTGCTTCCTTGGCAGAGCCATCCATTGGTGTAGGATTATGGGTGCGACATTGTCGATAGGGCCAACCACTTGATGATCTTTACTGAGATGAGGTTCTTTTGGCTACCGCTATCAACGATGAAGTGCAACGGGGTGCCTTTTACCCACATCTGTGAATGGAAGAGACGCTCACCTTCTTCTGGCTCGTCTGGTTCACTAGGTTGGAGCTTGGTGGTAGAAGCGGTGGCCCTGGGTTCTGCATCAATGATCTATCTTCCCCTTTATGGTTCTGACTCAGAGTCAAAACCTGCATCTGATTCAGAGGCTTTCACTTCGACCACCAGTGACTGCTTTGAGCAGCAGTTAGCAGTGTTATGCCAAGGGCTCTTATGGAAGTTGCACCACTTTCCGGTATCTTTCTTTGTCTTTCTGATGTCCTTCTTTGCTTGCGGCTTGGAATGGTTGTCCCGATAATTTCCATCTTTGCTCTGTCCTTTGTTCTGTGGGTTGGGGCCTCCCCTTCCCGGCTTTTGCTGTGAGGGGTTCCTAGGCCCAAATTACCGCGTCTTTTATTTGAGCTTCTGCTTGATTTTGACGGCATATCGGTAGGCCGCGCCCAAGGATGAGATGTCCATAAATTCCATTTCGGTATGGATGTATCTATGCAAAGCACCAGATATCGCTCTGAATATTTGATACCCAGCTTGGTGTGCAAGGTATGGAATATATTTGTGAACTTTGGCATTGCTTGGTCTCTTTCTTGCCACAGTGTGGTCCATTTGGTATACAAGTCATCATAACTTCCGACGGGGTAGTATTGTTCCTTAATAACATCCTTGAAGGATTCCTAGGTGGCCGCGACTATAAATAATGAGGGTTCCTCTACTTCCTTTTGCTCACAGAAAGTTTCCTACCAATCTTTGACATGGGAAACGAATTTGAGGATTGCAAAAGTAATATTTTCTCTATTCGAAAAGTTATGGACAGAAAAATACCCTTCTAATAGATTCAACCACTTGTCTACAACATCTGCGTCCATCTGACCTTCAAATATAGGAATATTGAATTTGATTTATACCTTGAAGAGGGTGGCGCCTCCACTCGAGGAAGATGCATCGCCTGTTGGTAGCCATCGAAGGATTTGCGCGAAGCTATCCATCATCTCGTTCCTCTGTTGCGTGAGGGATTCCTCAAGCAACATTTTGAAAGGATCTCCTGTCTCGTCATCTTTCTTTTCTCCTACCATGAGAGGTCGCTTGGGCATGCGAGAGCTTTTGTCCTCAAGAGAAACAAGCTCGAGACCCAATTATTTGTACCCTGACCTCGTTGAGGACATGGATTAAGACGACAAGGAGTAGACCGCTCTGATACCACTGATCCATATTTTATGAGAATAACAAAATGAACACAAATTATTAAAATATGCTTAACACAAAACAACAGAGATACATTAAAACTGGTTTTCTATTAAATAAAGAAATAAGCTAAAACTGTAAAATGTAGCAGAAAACAAGCTTGTTGGAATGGTGGCAGCTTATCTCTGAGAAGAGATGTGATGGTTGCACTCTTTCGCAAGAAGATCATTACAATGAGGCTCTGCAGGCCTTTTTAAAATAAATAGGAATGTCAAAAACCCTAGACATCCAAAAACCTAACCCTAGGAGATGAAGCGCCAAAAGTCATGTGGACCCCGTTTGGGTAAGTTAGTACATCAACTTCTTGGGGTTGTAACTTTTGCATACGATCTCTATTTTAGGTGCACGATAGCCCATTGGAAATGTATCGTAGAGGAAATTCATTTTGGGGGCTTTATCAAATCTTTCAACTATCATTTAGAAGCTCGATCCCAAAAAACCTTCATTTAGGCCCTCAAAATGGCCCCGGAAGTTAAAAACTGCTCAAAAAAGTAAATTGCCAAAATTGCTAGAAAACTATTTTGAGCAAGTTGGAAAAGGTGCGTGGCCACCGATATCCACCTGGATCACCAGCCCCACTCAAGAGGCCATTTTCTTGGGCCAATCCGTCAAACCAGGTTATAGTATCCAAAGTTATTACACGTGTCTTTTTAAGTATGGGAATCATCCTTTTAAGTGGCCTCCTTCCAATAGAGTTTTCCAAAAAAACCTATAGTTTAAGAACAAACCCCTGAAAAGATGGAGTGCGAGAATCAAATATGCACGAATTTCATTCCAGACAGATATACCAACAGACTAGCGAGGGAAGGAAAATAAAAGTTTTCTCCTGTTTGGACCAAGTGTCGAAACAACTGGAAATAGAGCTACCACTCCATGAAGTGCTTAGACTGTAAGTTGCAGTAACAAACTGCCAACAATTTTTAGAAAACAATCAGTGAACCAACAGGTGTAACCACGTCTCAGCATCCATTGAACATAAATGGTAGATGCTAGGTCCATTCCAACCTCTTTTATAGAGGTTTTCCCAAGTTAAAATTTTATTTTCAACTACCAGCCACGAGAACAGTTTAATTTTGTAAGGTAGGTCCCATGACCACAAATGTTTCCGCCATCCTACAAACCGGTGTGGGAAAAGAATTATACACATTTTTAACAGTGAGCAGACCCGACTGGTGTCCACCAGTATGAAGAAGAATGTCATCTGTAGGATGGAGATGTATACCAGAAGAAACCAGAGCCTTACGAAATGAGGACCACTCTAAAGCCAAGTTTCTGGATAGTCCCAAATCTAAACTACTTTTCCATTGATTTGTAATGAAGTCCGATGAAGACATAGCTCTAGCTTGATAAAGATAGTGGATATCATTATGATTTAAGGCCACTAGTAGTTCCTAGGATAGTAACGAGGAATCACCCATACCTAGGATCTTGTCCATTCCAATCAAAATCGAGTGCCCATTTCTTGGGTTCCAGCTAAGCCCGTGTGTGATGAGTGGAAGCGATTTCAACAAATTCTTCCAGGTCTGAGAAGCTAGAGCTTGAATTACAGTAGCTGATCTAAGACATGTAGCAACAGATACATAGGGCAGATACTTGTCCTTGATCACCTTGTGCCAAATACCATCTTTCATTAACACCCCGCCATAAGGAATTCGTGGCCAAGGCACGATTGAAGTGGAAAATGTTCCTAAGGCCCCATCCTCCAACCGACTTCGTTTTGGCAATCACCTCCCAACTAACCAGATGATAATGCTGATTAGGACCGCCACCCGACCAGAGAAAATCAAAGATCAAAAACTGGATTTTTGAGAGCATAGAAGCCGAAATCGCCACCAAGGCCATCCAATACACTGACTGTGATTCTAAGATTGCCTTTATGAGAGTGCAACGACCACCAAGAGATAACCAACGATTGCACCAGTGACTGATCCTATTTTCAATTTTTTTAAGAAGCCATCTCCAGTCTTCAAAGGAGGATCTCTCCGCTTTTATGAAGTATCCTAGGTACCGAAATCCTTCTGACATCTCGACGAAATTGATCGTAAAGGATTCCTTTATCTTTTCCAAGTCCTCCCCTCGTAAACCCGAATGGTGGAAAGTTGATTTTTCTAAGTTTACTTTGAGCCCCAAAGCACAACATAAAAGTTCCAACAACGACTTAATCACCATCCATTCCTCTAAAGAAACCTTTGACATGATAAGGATATCGTCTACAAAGATTAGATGAAGGATTTTGATAACCCTTGATACTTTTACCCCCGACAAAACACCCTCGGAATGGCTCTTCTTCAACAATAGACTAATACTTTCCATAACTAAGATGAAAAGTAGAGGTGAAAGTGAGCAACCTTGCCGAAGACCACGTTCACTCTGGAAAAAATAAGAAGTCTCACCATTTATCAAAACAGTGAAAGAGGAGCTGACAACACAAGTCATGATCCAGTTGGTCGAAGATAGACTGAAGCCCTTTTTGATGAGGATTAAGCGGAGAAAATCCCAGTTTACGCAATCATATGCTTTTCTTAAATCAAGTTTCATAATTAGAGCCTTTAGCTTCTTTTGTTTTATACTATGAAGACACTCTTGTGTCATTCCAATGGCGTCCAATATATGCCTGCCTTTTAAAAAACCAAGTTGTTCACAAGATAGCAACCTCGAAAAGATAGGATTGACTCTATTTTCTATCACCTTCGCTATCAACTTGTAGCATAACTTGTAGAGCGAAATAGGCATGTAGTCACCAAAATTAATTGGTTTATTCACCTTTGGTATCAACGCCAAAAAGGTTGAGTTTAGTGAGCATTGCACCTTTCCTCTAATCCTAGAGTCCTCAACTAGTTCCAACAGGTCGTCACCCAGGATGTCAAAGAAATGGATGAAGAATTCAACCGTCCAGTCATCCAGGCCTAGAATTTTGTCTTTTGCGAACAATTTTAGGGTATCCGAGATCTCTGGAAGTGTATAGGGGTAGTCAAGAAGAATAGAGTCTTCCTCCATAACAAAATTGGAGAACAAATTTACCAGATTTAATTGGTCTGCTGGAGAGGATGTATCGTCAGCTTTAAACAAACCTTTGAAGTGCCTAGAAGCTTCTTCTTTTAGAGCCACCTGCCCCCTGTGTGACTGTCCAAACTCATCAATAATCTCCCATATGTGTTTCTTATTCTTGTTTGCACTGAAATAGTTGTGAAAAAACTTCGTATTTTGATCCCCACATTTCAGCCAAGTCGCTCTACTCCTTTGTCTCCAAAGTTCTTCATCCCGGAGAAGTAAAATATTTCTTTCATCTTCCAAAGATTTTAAGTGACACTCAATTGTTTGGTCTAAACCATCCCTCTATAAATACGAGGATGCCACCCGAAGATCCTCCTCCAAAGTCTCAAGTCGAAGAAGCTTTTCACGGCTGCGACGCCTGGCCCAAACTTTGATCTGGTTTTTAAGACTTTTAGTTTCCACACAAATCTGTGTTGAAAATCCGACTCCACCAGGAAAGACGGATCCGCCCAGACTTCTTTTACAATCACAAAGAGATCATCCTCTTCCAACCATGATGGATTTAATTTGAAAAGGTAGGCCACCCGATATGGTTGAAGATCAAACTGAGCAAAAATAGGCGCATGATCCGAGAAGTAAGGAATCTCCACCCAAAAATGGTATCTACCAACTTCACTTAAATAAGATTCTGAAACCAAAATACAGTCCAACCTCTTCGAAATGCTATCAACATACATGTATTTCTTAATATAATGCTATCAAACTACTTATCTATAAATTAAATGTATAATCCAATTAAATATGTTCTAGCTAAATGTAACCTTATATATAATCCACTTCATAGATCATAAAGATTAAAGAGATATTAAATACATAAGCCAAATCGACCAACCCATGTTTAGTTAAATTTCAAATCTCAAGTAGTTAGATCAAAATATTCTCAATGAAAGTGCCTTCTATAAATGGTGAAAGTGCCGTCTATAAATGGACGACTGATTTAGTAATTTTTTTTATTGGTCAAAGATTTTCAAAAAGTAAGTAATTTAGCAAGTTACTACATATATCGTAGACATTTATATAAACCAAATTTTAAAAAATGAAGTGGTTTTAGTAGGGTGCCTTTATTATTTGAAGGCAAGTTCGACCATAGTTTTAGTAGCTACCTTTCGTACAAGTTCATGTAAATTTGATTGATCAACTCTCTCGGATTATTTAAAAAGAATTATACATCTACGTTCTAATGGATTATTGAATTATTAAAAAAATTATACATTTACGTTTTATAGATTATTGAATGAGAATTATATATCTAGGTTTTATTGGATTATTGAATTATTAAAAAACATTATACATATAAATTATTGAATGTTACAGTGTGGATGTTTCAAAAAAAAAAATGGCCATAAAAAACTCATTAGCCATTTCTATTGGATTATTGAATTATTAAAAAAATTGGATTATTGAATTATTAAAAAAAAGTATACATATAGATTATTGAATGTTATATTATGGATGTTCCAAAAAAAAAATGTTATTAAAAAAGAAATTACACATATGCCTTCTATTTTCTATTGGATAGAGTATAAAAATTGAATTATTTAAATTATAGAGTATCAAAATGAGATTATTTAAATTATAAAAAATACTTGTTTACTAATTTGTTAAGTTTGAAGTCCTCCTAAAAAGATATAAACAAGCAATAATGAAGTGTCTTCGCTTGTTCAATACGTCAGCATTATGTCCATCTCTAATTTCCTCCACAACATATTCAAAATCAAATGTTGTTACTTGACAGCATATATGCGACCTTAGTGGTAAGGTTCTTGGTTGGCTTGTGCGATTCCTAGTTGGCGGTATCGAGGAGCTCATGCTTATGAGTGATGATGGGCATCATGTGCATGAAACCTGATCTGTATTTTTTATGGTCTATGAAACCCCATTTGCTTAGTGCATGGAGGATAATGCTTGCCCCCAAACACTATTATTTAATAGAAATCAATTAAGGACATACTGCTAAGCTAACAATAAAACAGTTGAATAGACACTAGTGCTCTTTGGGAGTACCTCAGAGGTTATCCTTGGAGGCGGGGACCTGGTTTAGGACCTATCACGGAAAATAGGGACATAATTTGTCTATTAGAAACACATGAGCATGAAGGGTGCAAGACACCTATGTTTGAAGAGTATGTGAAGATGGCAGTGTGGAACAAAGCAACTGGGAATGGTAAAGGACATGGGGGTATCATGGTCTTAGTGAAGAAAAAAAAAGGTCGTCTCATTCAGTTAGAAAGAGAAGACTCAAATAAACAATTCATTTGGTTTAAAATATCATAAAATGGTAACATCATCAGGACTGCAACATGTTATTTTGCTCCACAAGTTTAAAAAACCTACAAAAGTAGGGGGCTTGATCACAAAGACCCCTTTGCAGCGTTAAAAAACGATATTGCAATGTACTCTCAACTAAGTGAAGTCCTTATAGTGGGTGATTTCAATTCTAGGACAACATGTGAACAAGCTATTATTCTTCGTTGTAAGGAAGACTGCAACCCCATTTGGCTTATAGAAGAGAGAAATCATCAGTGGACAAGAGTTTCAGAGGACAACAAAAGCTCCAACTTTTTTGGGGAACAACTGCTTACTTTATGTGGGGCATTTGACTTAGTCATTTGTAATGGGGTGGCTAGATGGACGAATTCGGGCAATTTCACCTGCAATACCTACAATGCAGCAAGTGTAGTAGACTATGCAATTTGCTCACATGGATTGTGTGAGAAAATGGAGGAAGTTTTGATTGGTGAACAACTGTGGGAGTTGAAATATGATCATAAACTGATTTATTTAAGTCTAACTTGGGTTGAACAACAACATCATGGGATAAAAAATCAGCACATCCGACAACCTCCTTCAAAGGGTAGAATTCTGTTGACCCAAAATAACTATAACACCTTCAAGATAGCACTAAAGAGGTTGTTTAATAAGGAGAAAATTCCTTCCCAGGGCCTTCATAGCCATGAGTTAACAAAGCGCACTTACAGAATGCAAAAGAGAAAAAAATAAGAAATCTGAAACAAACTGCTTTCCAATTAATGTTTGGTTTAATGAGGAATGCAAAACAAGGAGGAAAACTTTGAAAGAGTCAAGCCATAAAGAAATAAGCATAAAATCTTACAAGCAAATTGTAAGAAAGAAGAAAGCTGATTTCATGATCTCAAGGAGGGAGGAATTAATCTTCTTGGGGAAAAATAACCCCAAGTTATTTTGGAAGGAGCTTCAAATGAGAAGATACAAATGGAAAATAACCA
>ML786991.1:750472-770972 GCA_009831015.1 Picea engelmannii | reverse complement strand
CTTTTTATATTAATAGTTTGGTTTTTATCTAATAGAGGTGGAGGAATGATAGAGAAATCATAATATGTTTTATCTATTATCCCCCCACCCTAGAGGAATAATAGTGAAAACATAATTTCATGAGGAATGGTTCAGTCCCTCCCTGGTTTTCCGCCGATCAGTAAAATAGAAGAGGTGGGTATGCTTTCTCTATTATTCCCCCCACCCCCTTGTATATGAGGGTGAATAATAGTGAAAACATATTATGTTTTCTCTATTATTCCTACCCACCCAGAATATGTTTTCTCTATTATTCATCCTCATATATGAGGGGGTGGGGGGATTATTAGAGAAACATATTCTAGGTGGGGGGAATAATAGAGAAAAGATAATAGAGATTTTTTCTCTATTATTTCCCCCATCGAGATTATGTTTTCTCTATTATTCCCCAAAACCCCACTCTCATATATGAGGGGGTGGGGGTAATAATAAAGAAAACATGGAATAATAGAGAAACCCCACCCTCACTCTCATATTATGTTTTCTCTATTATTTCCCTCACCCCCACCCTCACCCTCATATTATGTTTTTTCTATTATTCCCCACACCCAGAAAACATAATAATGCTTTCTCTATTATTCCCCCCACCCAAGGATGATTTTAATGATGGAAATTTATTTTGAAATGTAGAAATCTTGACAAATCTTACTAATCTTTCATATGCCGACTTTAAAATGTTTGGCGATATTTTTGTAAAAATATTCAAATTTGTAAGGATTTTATATAATTTGTATAAAATTTTGGCGATTTTTAAGGTAAAATAATTGTATCCTATAGAATTTGGGCGAATCATTTTTAGAATAGTGAATATTTTTTTGGGAAAACCATGGAAAATTAGTCCACGAGCAAAATTTAGCCCCTAAAATCATCCCTGCCCCCACCCATTATGTTTTCTCTATTATTCCATATGAGGGGGTGGAGGTGGGGGTATTTCAAACCACTATGGTCTGTCCTCAACTCAAATCTTTTCCCCATGAGGTAGTGCCTTCACATTTTTAAGGCATGCACTATGACTGCCAACTCCAAATTTGCATAGTGTCTTTCATGCTCTTTCAACTTCCTTGATTCATAGCACACCACATATCCATTCTGACTATGGACTCCACCAAGTCCCCCATGACATGCATCGGTGCATACAATGAAATTTTTAAATGGATCAACCAACTCTAAATGCCAGGCAAAGCAGATGGTTAGATTTCATTGGTGAGTATGACTTTGACATAAATCATATCAAGGGTAAAGAGAAAAAAGTGGTTGATGCACTCAACAAGAGGGTGCATGAAAGACATGCTACAATAATTAGCATGTACCAATCAGAATTGAAAGATATAACTCTAGAGGTTGCAAAATCAAATAAGAAACACATAGAGTTAAAGGAAAAACTTCAGAAGGCTAATTTACAACATAAAGTTGAAGACTATAAGCTGGAAAATGATGAGATTCTTAGATACAGGGGCATAATTTATGTGCCCAATGCATAATGTGCCTTATGCTGGACACCCAAGTTACTAGAAAATTATTGCAGCTGTCAAGAGCCAATATTATTGGTCGTGTATGAAGAAAAAGGTCGATGATTTCATTGCCAGATGTTTGGCATGTCAAAAGGTCAAGGATGAGCATAGACACCCAACTGGCTTGCTACAACCATTTCCCAGTCCTGAGTGGAAGTGAGAAGTGGTAACAATGGATTTTATTACTAAGCTACCCAAAACCAACAAACAACATGATTCTATCATGATGGCGGTGGACAAGCTTAGCAAAACTGACCATTTTATTTCAGTAAAGCTTACTCACAAGGAAGCTAACATAGATGATGTTTATTTGAAAGAAATAGCTCGATTGCATGGAATTCCCAAGACAATTGTGTCTGACAGAGATCCAAAATTTACTTCAAATTTTTGGAAGGGATTTGGAACAAAAATGCAATTTAGCACAACTTATCATACTGAGTCAGATGGGAAGATAGAAAGAGTGAATAAGATAATAAAATATATGCTAAGGATGTAAGTAATGGATAAACCATCCAAGTGGGGGGATTATCTACACTTGGTAGAGTTTGCTTACAACAATGGGTACCAAACATCCTTGAAGATGAGCCCATTGGAGGCAGTCTATGGAAAAAAAATGCAACACACCAGTCAATTGAGACAACACAGCAGACCGTGCAGTAGTTGGGCCAGAACTACTTCGGGAAATGGAAGAACAAATGATAAAAATAAAATAGAATTTAAAGGTTGCGCAGGACAGGAAGAAAAACTATGTTGATAAGGGCATAACTCACAGGGAATTTAATGTGGGTGATCATGTGTTCATGAAAGTAAAGGCCAATAGAAGTTCCCTGAGATTGAGAAATTGCTCAAAGCTAGCAACTCATTCTTGTGGACCATTTGAAATCCTAGAAAGGATTGGGCCTATAGTGTATATGCTTGCCTTACCTACATCAATGCATATTCATAATGTATTTTGTGTAACATTACTTAAAATGTATGTGCCTGATACTAATAATGTCATTGATTGGAATGTGATTTAGGTGCAGCAAGAAGGCGGTTTTCAAGTGCATTCGATGTGCATATTGGATCGAAAAATCAAGCATCTCTGAAATTGAGTCATAGGGCTAGTAAAGGCCCAATGGACCTGGTATGACCCTGATGATGCAACTTGGGAGCATGAGGATGCTATGCGTGCAGGATACCTGCATATTTTTGAGAACTTTTGGGATTTTGATTGTACATGTAACATAGTTACCAACTTAATGAGAACTCTACAAAGTTCTCGTTTTTTGGGGGGTCCAATTGTTTACCCTGTTTTTAAAAATGGTGCTACCGGTAGCACCCCCCCTCCATTTTTAGGTGGTTTTTCGATATTTTAAATTTTTCGATCCACAATGTTTCCAAATTATTTTTTTAAATGCTTATTTTTCATCTATTTTCAATTTTTTTCAATTTTTTTTTTTTTTTATATATATTCAATAGTGTTTTTAGTCATTTTTCATGCTTCTTTCAATCTTAAAATTATTTTTTATCATTTACTTTTTTGAAGTTACGATTTTTCATATAATTTTCTCTCTTTAATTAATTTATTGTTCCATACTTTTTAAATATAGTGAAAAACATCATTTTTAACACATTGTTTACCTTTACTTGAATACATCGAAAAAAATTGTAGATAAATAACACTATTTTTGAATATTTAGCAAAAAAATACACATTTTATAGCCATATATAATAAAAAAACCTATACATTTTGGTACATATTCCTTAAAATAATATGTCAAATAAAACATTTATATGGACATAATTGAACCAAAAAAGTCAAAATTTTATAAAAAAATATCATTTTCTTTCACATTTTTATACATTTGAAGTAAAAAATGACAACATTTAATAAAATTTTCAAATATATAGTGATTCACATACAAATAAAATGAAAAAATAAAAAAATAAAAAGATTCATCGTAAAACAACAATAGATACATCTTTATTCTTATTTTAAAATCTGAAAGTCAAAACATTACAGTTATAGTTCATCAAAAATTTTCAAAATTGAGCATCGTCTTCAAAGGCATCTTAAAATTAATCAACAATATCATATATCCCAAATTCATCTTTCTCAATAGACACATCATCATCTTCTTCGACGTCATTTTGTGCTTCCATTGTGTCATTTTGTTCTTCCATTGGCTCTTTGATATTTGGAAGTTCTCCAAAGTAATCCTTTCCAATCATTCCTCCTAATGGTACTTGAGGTTTCTTTGACAATTTTTCCTCAAGCAAACATCTTGCATTTCATCTGGAAGAGTTGGAGTAACATCAATTCTTTATTGAATAAAATTGCACCGCCTTGGGTCACTTTCAATGGCTATGCAATTCCTTCATTTCTCTAGGGAACATGCTAATGTTGTACCTAATCACTAAATACAAAATAAATAATGAAGTTAGATACTTTAAAAAGACATAAATTAAAAATAATATAAGATTGAAGTATGATTTCATAAATATTATATCATAATTCTTACCTGAACCCGAGAACAAATCCAAAACCCAATCTCCTTCATTTGAAAATGCATATATAAGATAATTAATTAATGCTTGTGGTTTTTGATAAAAGTTAACCATCTCTCCTTTCAAATCTTTTTCCTCATATGTTAGCTTTCTAACCACATCATTGTATACCAATATACTACTAGGAGTCTCCATCCTTTGCATTGTCAAGAGTAGAATTATAAAAATCATCTTTTGTTCAGGTTGCAAAATATATACTCTCAAAATCTTTTTTAAATGATTTTCTATTGGAGCTCTGAATATTAGGCATGTGCCTGTAACATAAATAAGTGCAAATTCAATTTACTTGTGAATTAATAAAATTGTTTTCTAATCTTAATTGCAAAACATACACTTTCAATATCTTACAAAATAAAATGTATCCTTGTCTTTTCTTTCCCCTTGAAGCTTGATTGTACTAATCCATGTTGTGTGTCTGAATGAAATACTAGAAATCTCCAAAATGGTGATGTTGTAACTTTCTTAAATCCCATAGCCAGTTTATTAAAATCTTGGTAAGTATAAGGCTTAGTATCATATCCAATGTTTTGGATATTATAACCATGAGGGATATCTACAATAAATAGGGAGTATTCCTTTTTAGGAACAATATTCGCAAGTTGTTCAAAATCACTTAATATCACTTTATATTGAACAATGTTGAACCCATTCTAAATGTAGTGATCAAGGGTGTCATCAAGTTGAAGATTTTGAACACATCTCCTTCTTTCTCTTTCAAACTTGGATTTTTGAAGAATTTTTTTGAAAGTTTCAGGTACTCCATCTGCATTCTTCTTTGGCATCTTTAATGAAAAAAACAAACATATAGTTATATATCTATACTATTAAAATAGAAATAAATTAACTTACAAACGAATAATATGAATCTAATAAATGAACATACATTTTTTAATGCAACAAATTTTTTTTTCAATACTGTTGAAGAGCTTGAATCTGGATAGTTGAGTTTAACATCATCCCAACTTTTTTCATTCAACATCTTGACCATTTCCTCTTGTATTATCATATACACCTTGTGACTAAATAAAACAAAAATAATGTTAAACTGAAAAATAAAAATAAATAAATAAAATCTTGTCCTAATATAAATAAAAATAACTCAACAAACTTACTTTTAAAATTCATAACACATTTCTTCCATTGACAATTCTCCCAACCTAACACATGATAATATAGTTATGATAAGTTTATCATCCTTCACTCCTTGTATTGATCTCCAAGGTGTTATAGTCATATCATTTGGAAGATTTTTTATGTCAGGACTTGTCTTACTTGTGCCACATATCAATGGTTTAGCCTTCTTAACTCTCTGATTTTTTATACTAATATTTTCTCATAGGGTGAAGATCTCATCTACAAATCCCATACATATCTAGTTCTAAATCCCAATTGAAAATAACTATCCATAGCTCTAAATATATCACTTTATTTGCAATTTTTTTCTTTTGTATTTTCATCATCAAGTGAAAATCTTATTTCCATACAACATTGCTTCCGAAACTTGACATCAACATTTGATATCTCCCCACGACACATTTCAGAAAATTCATTATGGATAAATCTCACCCTTTGAATGAAATTCATAGACATTATGTACTCATTGTCTATGTTATGATCCCATGCCACTAACTTTACTTCCGAATCTATTAAACCGTCATAAATTATTCATTTGACTGTCTCAAAAAGAGGATTATTGGGATATTCTTACATCAATTCTTTTCTAGCCTCCGCACAATGATTTCCTTCAATCACATAATATTTGTAGTCAAAACATTTCGATCTATCAAATTCTTCCCTCATAGGAACTTCCATTGGGTCAACAAGAACTAGGTAGTCAACCACATGTGCATATGGATTGTACCTAATCTATGTTTTCAAATTGTGAATATGCAAGTGATGCAGTTTTCTAATTTGATAATTTTCTTTCCCTTCTGTGGGTTTATAAAGTTGTTTCACATTCAACTGAAATGTGTGGCCATCATCAACTAAGTTCGTCATCCTCGTTCTATTTCGAATGGAATTTTGTGTTGTTTTCGTAATACCATCCTCTAGATTAGCAATGGGTGTTATTATTTCTTTGCTACCTTTAGGACTTTCACTATAATACTCTGAGCTAACAATGACTTCTTGAACATTATCAACATTTGTTTTCTTCCTCTTATGATTTAAATGTGTTTCATCTAAATCAATGATTTCTTCATAATCAATAGGAATAGACTCATCATCAGCCAATGCTCTTTTGCATTTATCTTGTTTATTTTTGCGATAAGGAGTGATAAACTCATTGGGACCAATCTCAACAAAATCTTCATTTGGAGTTTCCTCATTTTCAAATGTAACCCTTTTAGGATTTCTAGAATGAGGATTTTTCTTTCTTCTTTCATGTTCTTCTATGTCTACTCTTACAGGTTCAACCTCCATTACTTTTTGTTTCTTTTTCTTTCCTTCTTATGTCTTTTCAATATGAAAAACGTTGATGACATCCATGATATTATTCTCTGTAGAGTAAATCCCCACTAACATATGTGAAAGTCATTCAACAAAATCTTGTAAAAATAAAATATAACATTTTCATGTTAAATAAAATTAAAACATTACCATAATACTAAAAATAATAAACAACACAAAAATAAAAATAAAAAACTTACATTGTCTTTCACAATGTCATCAACGATGGATGCACATAATTCTGAAAAACATTCATTCTTGTTATAATTGCTCAATTTAAAATAATATCTAAACTTAATATAAGTTCTTCCTTGTTTGACAAGTGCATGAACAATATATGTGGCTGGCACAAAACATATATCTTGTAACAAGCCAAGTGCCTGATAATTTCCTTGCACATGTTCTAATTTGACACAATCCAAATATATGATCTCCATTGTTTCCTTGCTTGTCTTTAACAAACCAAGAATATTCCAATTTGTTTTCACCTTCCACAGATTTCCTCTCTCTAACATTCTTCATTGTCCTTGATAGTCCAGGTGTTATGCTATCATTTTGTTGCCTAACATTCATGGAGGTTCCAGTTGGAATTTTGGATGCCATTATTGCAGGTCGTGATCTAGATATATTTATAGATAATATGTTTCCTGCCATTTTCCTATAAGATAAAAAAAAAAAATTAGGCCTTTTACATTATAATAAACTAAAAAAAAACATTGAATATAAGAACTAATTTAAAAAAAAAATAAAAAAAATTTGACCCATGATGTTATTAGGCTTATGTCGAGATCGTACCTTAGTTGTGTGCCTTAGCCGCGGGGGGGTTGGAGCGATGCCCGACATCTCCCTAGGCCGACAAACCCCAGACTGTGACTTGGTCATGGGGGGCCAACCATGTGGCCAAGCCGTGGGCATGCCCACGGTTTTTCCACAGGGTTGGTCGGGCTAGGGCAATGTTGGGCATTAGCCCATCCCCCCTACGGCTAAGGCATGATCCCAAGAGACCGTGCCTTAGCCGCGGGGGGCTGGGACAATGCCCGACATCACCCCAACCCCCCCGCGGCTAAGGCACAACCCTAATCCCCACGACCAAGCCTTGGGCGCGCCCGGGGCTTGGCCGTGGGGGATGGAGCGATGCCCTGCACGAGACCGTGCCTTAGCCACGATGGGGCTGGGGCGATGTCGACATCACCCCAGCCCCCACAGCCAAGCCCCAAACATTGCATAGTAAGCACCATGGGCCAAAACTAAAAGAAAATAAGTAAAAAACAATAAAAAAAAAGCTAAATTTTTTAACAAAACTATACCTAAATTTGACTCTTTTTTTTTTCAAAAAATCTTAAGGATTTTGTTAAACGGTTTTGAAAAAAGTCTCAATTTTTGAAAAAAGTTGGGATTTTTTTAGAAAAAATTAGAAAACATCTAAAAAAATTAAGGTTTTTTAATTTTCACATGAAAAATTAATATGTGATTCAAAGATGATCTTATAATTGTTGTTTTGGTAAATGGTAAGAATTTAAAAAATAACTAACCTCTGAAATAACTAACGAATACTGCCCAAGATATCACACAATGTAAAAAGATAAAACAAGACTGTGTATATATAACACAGATGATATAAATAAATGTTAGTATAACAAATGTGGGATAAATAAAATTAGGTATATTGTCTACACATATACCTAAAATTATATGGATCATCATTATGTTTAATGAATGTCGGATAAATAAATAAACATGAGAAATATTGTATTTAACATGCGAATAAGTAAGGAAATAAAGAGTAAAAGTTGTTTTTAATTTTTAAGGGAAAATAATAAAGCGAAAATCTATGCATTTAAGCACTGTACTACAAAATCTTGATGCAAATTCGTGGATCCAGTGATCCAACCAATGAGTAGAACTATCACTTTGAGTGATAGGTTTTTGACCTTATGTATAGGCACCTGAGAACCTACTTTCTTAATACCAGCCTCACAATGGAGTCCAATCAACTCCTCAATGTTGTGAGGCCAAGGGGGAAAAGTAAAAAAGTTGAGTTGGTCCCCTCTCCTCAAGAGACCAGTCAAGAAGTAAATATATTCATTTGTGGGGGGAAATTTTGGAGGGAAAAATTTGAGGGGGAAATTTTGGAGGGAATATTTTGGAGTGAAATTTTGGGAAATATTTTGGGGGGGGGGATTTTGGAGGGAATTTTTTTGTGGGGGGCTGATTTAGAGGGAAAAGATCATTATGCAAGTTATAAGAATTCCATTGGGAGGGTGAACATTTATATCATTCTATGTTCTTATAGAGAAGGGATGGCTTCGTCAGATAAAGAAGATTTTATTTCTGAGACATCAACAAATTGTTCACATACTTCTTATGTTGGGATTAGGAAATGTGATAGGAATGCTTGTAATGCAAATGAGACATTGTATTTTTGAGCTAGCCAGAAGTTTGATCATAGTGCAAGCAATTTTATTTAAAATGTTCCTCATGAAAGTCCTAAATCAGAGGACTTTGAAGGCACTGATGATGAAGAGGAGGAATATGATGGTGATAAATATATTCATTAGTTTAATAGTAATGAAAATAATCAAAATGTAGGTCAAAGTGAAGATTATGATCAACATTTAAATGATTGGGATGAAAGTTTTTCTCCAAGTGATGAGTTTCAAGGTACCGATGAAGATTTCCAAGGCACCAATGAATATGATGGCAAATTTCCCTCAAGTGGAAATTTTAAAAGCAATGAAGATGATTATGACAATAGTGGACACTCTTTCCCGAGTGGGGAATTTAAAGACAACAATGTTGGTGATGATGAATTTCCTCTAACTGAGGATTTTGAAGGTACTAATGAATATTTTCCTCCAATTGGGGATTTCCAAAGCACAAATGAGGATGATGAAGAATTCCCCCCAAGTGGGGATTTTAAAAGTAATGATGACGATTATGGCAATGATGGACAATCTTTCCCGAATGAGGAATTTAAAGGAAGCAATGTCGGTGATGATGATTTTCCTCCAAGTGAGGATTTTCAAGGTACAAATGAGGATAATGAAGATTTTCCTCCACGTGAGGATTTTCAAGCCAGTAATGAGGATGATGAAGAATATCTCTCAAGTGGGGATTTTCAAAGTAGTGAAGATGATTACATCATTGGTGGACACTCTTTCCCAAGTGATAAATTAAAAGGCAACAATGTTGTTGATGATGATTTTCCTCCAAGTGAGGATTTTCAAGATACTGATGAAGATTTTCAAGGCACTAAGTAGGATGGTGAAAATTTTCAATCAAGTGCGGATTTTGAAAGTAATGAAGATGATTATGGAAATGGTGGACATAATGTTGATGATGATTTTACTCTAAATTATTATGTTGATGATGATGTTCTCTGTTAGTCCCTAAAGTTTCATTTGATTGTTAAAGGGAAAGCTAGGGCATCATCAAGTTATTGCAATGGTATTTTATAAAGGTTTGTATTGGATTTTGAAAGGAAGGTGGATCAGGTAAATTGAAAGAGAATGAATAAGGGAAACAAGCTAACTACAAATCAGTGAGACACCATTGGGCATGGAGTCAAGTAAAGACCTTGTTGATCAAAGGCAATCAAATTGCATATCAAATAAAAAAATTATATGATGAAGGATAGAAGAATAGGGAATATAACAAAAAGTAAAACGCTCATCAAACAAAGACTCTCTCTGCAAAATGGATTGGAAGGGTACTTGAAACAAAACACACAAATAATAGGTAGTCACAACAAAATCTTTACCGCTCAAGAATATATTATCCATGGGCATCCATTGATTCTCAATGTCTGCAATTTATTCAAGCAAGATGAAACTGCAAAGTGTAAAACAAAGAAATTTACAATCTGATAAGACAATTGTCATGAATCCTCAATGTCAGAAGTGATTACAAAAATAAAAATTTCCCTCCGGCTTCTCATCACTCACATAGGTTTGTTACATTTCTCAGATCTCTCATGTACCCTCACGAGCCTTCCCCCCTTACCTCTCTCACTTGGGTTCCTAGATCCTTAAATAACAGAGTATAATTAGCATATTATGCGATTTCCTAGGAAAAAATCATAACTAAAACCAAATCTATGATCTCTATGCAAAAAATATGGGACAAATGAGGTCGAATGCCTTCAAATTATGTATTCTAGAGGCTTCTTGGTAGTTTCTTTGCCACTTGTAATCTTCTTGGAAGCCAAATTTTTGCATCAAAACCTGGAGCTGCCCCCTTGAATTCTGCCACCTGTATTATTGAAAGCTCGAATGTTGCCTAAAAATATGGAAATAATATCCATTTTGTTGATGCTTTTGTTTCTAATCTGGACTTGATTGTTTGACTTTACTGGACATGTGAAAATAATGTTCTGAAAAATTTAGTCTTGATCAGATGCGATTTTCTCCCAAATCATTAAGAAATTCCAAAAACCTCTCTCTTACAAGGTAAATGGGTCTATTTGGGAGGTGGGTTTTGAACAGTTTTGGAAGATTCTTTATCGTTTGATTGGAAATGGAGCCCACAATCCCCTTCCTGAAATGTGACGAGAATTGCAAAAAATCTATTGCCACATGCTTTGGAAATAATCTTTTGACCAAGATCCCATGCCACTGAAATCAATGCTTGGGTATGCACTTGAATGCCATCATGAATGTCTCCAAGTTTGGCACCCCGTGTATTGTTGTTAGTCATTTTTGATGGGTCCTGTGGCACAAGATTTCCTGCAATTTTTAACAGGCGCTCTTCTAAAATTGAATGGATAGCTTGATCTAGAGTAAGAACTCCCGATGTGTCACAATCAAATTCAACTGGACATTTGGTGATCATAGAACCCAAATCCTGAGTTGCAACATCTTCGATTATACTTTCTCCATTTCCGAGCAATGTACTGATGAACATTTCCAATATTTGCTTCTTGTTATGAAGGACAATCTTTGGCCGAAGTGATACAATTACTGAGGCAAAAAGAGAAATTTTCCATTCATATTGGTTAGGTCTATCAATTGAGTTGAAAGAAGCATTCCCAATAACATGATGTGGACTAGAAACAACTGATGTGCCATTATACCAGTTTTGAAGCCTTATTGGAAGTATGTCAAGAGATTTTACTAAAACTATCTTCTGCATCTCCTCTCCACAATATTGAATTGATACTCGCATAACTGCCATAGTTGCCTCAAGAAGTTGCACAAGAGGGCAAACATTACATATTGAATTTTTTTTTTTTGCACGGAACTCCAAATATCAAGAGATAATGACATTATATCCTCCTCATTAACACCCATATTTTTTCACCTTGAAATCACCTCAATAGGCAGACACGAGTCACAAGTTTCATGGATTTCTCACTTTCCCCTTCACTTTTACATATGCCTGAAAGAAAAAACCCATATATCACTTGTCGAAAACCATGCAGAACTTGAGTTACTATTGCAGAGCTTGAACAACTTATAGATATGATGGATTTCAATTTCAACAATATAGGCAGTGAAAGTTTAAGACTTGACAACTGAGAAAGAAGCTCTGTAATCACAACATCCACAAAAACCAAGGCCGTTGTTGAATCATTAAATTTTTCCAATGAGATTCCATATCCCATATTTCTAGGGGAGATTGTTTTTGTAAGTTTTTACATACACTGTCGGTTGCATGATTAAACATAGAAGTTGATTGTTAGGCCCACTATTTTTTTAAATGAAAATATAAAAACTTGGATGTCATTCCTTAGTGATTGATATTGTTGATTGTTGCATTGCGACTTGAGCTCAAGCTTGGTTCATGTTGCTTTACACTTGGGATTGCAATTTTGGATTCGACCCTTTATGCTAGACTTAGACTTAGAGATTGGACCCGTTGATCAAAAGCCTGATATTCTTTTTATCAAGCATTTTGACTAACAATGTTTTGTAGGATAATGAGAAATATGACACAATAATGAATAGGATAGCATGCCCAAAAAAATGGCACTAGTAGGAACATTGTTTTTGATGTCCTACAAGAATTACAACATTATTGTAGCAAGGTGCAGTCATGTAGCTTTATATACTAACATTCTCAATCATTCAGCTGCAACAAATCAAGGTGATTGACATTCTCTAGTTCAGTCTCCTGACAATGTTTTGTTTGATATTCCTTCTAGTGATATGGAAAATCCTTCTAGTAAGGATGATGAAATAGTGAAAACATTGTGTCTAGGACCAGGACTAGACCTTTTTATATCAATCCAAATCATTCTAGTTATACAAGGTTTAGGAAATAATTTCTCAGTAAATCAATTCCCATAAGTGAATTGATTTCAAGTGAATGTTGTCAAAATAATTGTTTGAAAAACATGGACTACATGTATGCCTTTAATAAAATGAAGACATATTTTTCAATGAATAAGAGCATGCAAAATTCATATTTGATGGGGTGCATGATATCCACCAATATAAGATATGATTATCGCATTGGGAATATTTTGCTTTACAGAAATGCTTTCAAAAAAATTCACTCAATTGGTAATCTTTGTCTATCAAGAATCTAGACAAGGTTGGAAAAATATCCTTCAATTTATTCAAAGGTACATCATGGATGAGATAGTGAGCCATTGAAAAACACTACATTGTTATGGATGCGTGATTTCTTTTCCAAACATTGAGAGTGTATGCCAGATAGAGACACAATACATACTCCAGATAATTTCTCAAGGAGAGAAATCTACAACTTGTACAAAGGATATGTTAAAGGTGTTGAAGGAAATGGTAATTTTATTACATATGCATATTTTACAAGAATATGGAAGAAAAAATTCAACAATGTTTGTATTCCTAAGAAGTCAAGGATAGGGATTTGCAGTATATGTGCTACTCTTAAATCAAGAAGAGATAAATCTAAAGGGGAAGAAAGAGGTATGTATTTACTGTTTTTTTTTTTTAATTGAATAGTTATCAACTATGAAAACATATGATCAATATTTTCATTTTATGTCATGTGTAGATTCCATAGTCAAATGTAATGTCCCTTTCCAAATAGGAGCTCTAGAAGAGGAGGCTTAATGGTCTAAACTGCCTCATTAGACTATAGCCAAGGCCAAAGAGGGGTAAACAAGGTTACTAGAGGTCACTCCAGTCACAGGTGTTATATTCGAAAAGTGACATTGAGCTAAAAAGGGTTAAAAGCATTTTTAAGTCATTATGAGCTAAAAATAGAAGTCAATAGTGAATTAGGGTTTCAACAGTGACTTAGGGTTTTAGAAGTCAACAATGAATTAGGGTTTTAACATGATTTAGGGTTTTGGAAATCAACAACGAATTAGGGTTTCAGCATGATTTAGGGTTTTGGAAAGACATAAAGGAAGGGTCAGCGACCTAATTCATCATTATGCAAATTATGACTTGTCATTGAGGAGAAGAGGTGCATCTCAGGAGAGATAGTTCAGTGTATTCCAGGAGGAAGACAAAAATTGGCTAATTTCAGTGTTGAAAGACACACCCTGGTCACCGGGAAGATCATCTAGGTCTTCCATCATTCTTCATTGGTTCCGCAGTGATCCCATATTCTGGGTATTATCTTTTAGTTGCTTATTTGTATTTCGGCTAAGATCCTTTCTCTGTTGATCTAGTCGAGTATTGTCAGTTTATTCAGCCACATTCAACCATTTTGTAATCCATAGAGATATCATAATACAAACTTTGCAATCATTTGTCGCGTTTATTATTTGTATGATCGTTTATATGCTGTAAAACTTTAATCCTACACACACATTAGTAGCATTTCCTAGACTAGCCAAGTCAGGAACATTACATCAAAGCACTTCAAGAATATCAGAATCAACAATCAAGTGAAAGGAAAAAGTTGTACAAACATCGGAAGAAGTGTTATGATGCTCCAAAAAAATATTTAGGTATGATAATTGATGGCATGGACCAGAAGAAAATAATTCTACCACATTTTGTCCGTACACCAAAACATTTATAGGAAGAGAATTTGATTCGGTTTCACTTGGTTGGTTGTATGGTTTTCAATGGGAAAATGTGTCAAAGGGTTTACTTCACAGCTCCAAATATCCATAATGATGAAAATATGACCATCACCATAATTCATCATGTGCTCACTCACTGGTATGGAAATATTCCTCTAGTTCTCTATCAATAGTTGGACAACACTAGTCGTGAAAATAAAAATCAAATTGTGTTTGGCTATCTAAGCATGCTTGTTGAAATGAAAATATTTCAAAAGGTGAAAATTGGTTTCCTTCTTGTTGGACACACTCATGATCATATTGATCAAATGTTCAATTGTTTTTCAATAACATTGAAGAGAACAAATGTTGGAAGCCTACCATCATTGATTGAATGTATTAAGAAAGCATATATTCAAGCGTCCATTTTTCATATATTAGAAGAAACTGTTGACATGCGAAGATTTATTCAAGGATCGCATCATGAAGAAAAATGTATTGATCAACTTAATGACATTAGCTTCCAACATCAATTTTGTTTCAAAAAAATTGATGGGAAAACACTTATATGGGGAAAGCAATATTCAACTACTACATAATGGGGTCCTTCATCAGGTTTAGCATTTTTTAAGTTCATTCCAGATCGTTCAATATTTGCATCAAAGTTATTATTTTTATAATCAGTTGTTGAAATCCATAATGCACGGAGGCGTAATAGAGACGTAGATTATTCTGAATGCCTGGAAGAAATAAACAATTCCATTAAGGATACATATGAGTACTTTGATGTTGTTGATTCTGTTTGGTGGCAGTGTTTTTTCAATAGTCAAGGTGACATAATTTCAAGATCAACAAATGAAGATACAATGTTGAAGACTCCATTTCATTGGCCACAAAATATCCTAAATTAATCTAAAGAAACAAACAGTGTTGAAGTTCAACAAGAATCTTAAGGTTCTATTAAGTTTACACAAGCATAGGAAAGAGAAATGTATATTGGTTCGCGAAGATCATGTGCACAATGTGAAGCCATGGAAGAACTTTACAAGGGTTCAATACAAGATATTAAGGAGGGTAGCATGATTGCAATTTTAGCAACTGAAGATCCACATGGTTATCCATTCTGGATCGATTTTACCCAGTCAACTCACCTTGACCTTCGACTTGTTGTCGATCCACCTCAACTTCATCTTTATCCGGTCGAACCATCTCGAACTTCGACTTCGACTATTAGTCAATCCACCTCGACTTTCACTGCAAAGAATATAACAACACAACATTCTCCCACTTGTTGTTTTCTTTGCTGAAATTGAGAGAACTCTTGAACTCTAGTTCACAAACCCAAGGCAACAATATCCATTGCCGCTCTACACCAAGAGAACTTCACAACGCTCACAGAATTGGTCAAAGAGTCTGCTATGTTTTCCAACATGCCTGCTTTCTCCAGTGACACCTTATTTTTTTCCACCATGTCTCTTAGGAAATGGTGTTTTACATCAATGTGCTTAGTCTTAGAATGATAAGCCAGGTTATTTGCCAAAAATATTGCACTTTAACTTTTGTAACTTATCTTCATAGCTCTCTACTTAAACTTGATTCCAAAACACAACCTTTACAACCATATTGCATCTTTTCTTTGATGATTAGTTGCCATGTATTCAACTTCTATTGTTGACAAGGCTATGATTTCCTGCCGCTTACTTATCCAATTGATTACTCCACTAAACATTTTGAAAACATATCCACTGGTCGACCTCCGTCAATCCAAATCTCCAGCCCATTTGACATCGACAAAGCCATGTACATTTAATTCACTATCATCTCTAGGTTTTCCTTGGTAAAATATAGCATAATCTTTTGTGCCAAACAAATACCTTGATACTCTCTTGACAGTTTTCCAATGCTCCTTCCCAGGTGTTGACATGTATATACTCAACACTTCCACTGCACGGAAAATGTCTAGTCAAGTGTAGACCATCACATACATTATACTACCAACAACACTTGCATAGGGAACACGTCCCATGTCCTTTATTTCCTCATGTATCCTTGGACATTGTTTAGCAGTTAGCCTTACTTCCACAGGAATTGACACCTTCACAGGCTTGTAATCATGCATGTTGAAACGCTTCAAAACTATTTCAATATACTTCATCTGGTTCAACCAGATCCTTTTAGCTTCTCAATCTCTCTTAATCTCCATTCCCATAATGAATTTTTTTACATCGATATCCTTCATGTCGAACTTGGAGGATAGCTTCTTCTTCACCTCCTTTATTGCATCCATGTTTTTTCCAATCAACAACATGTCATTGACATACAATGATACTTATATGAAATTCCCACCTTCTTCTTTGGAATATATGCAGTGATCAACTTTGTTTCTCACAAATCTCAAACTAAGGATGTATGTGTCAAAATTTTGTACCACATCCTTGGTGATTGCTTTATTCCATAAAGGGATATTTTCAATTTGCACACCAAATCTTTCTTTCCCTTTACTACAAATCCTTTAGGTTGTTTCATGTAGATTTCCTCTTCCAGGTCCCCATGTAGGAACATCGTATTCATAGATCCATCTGTTTTATTTCTAGATCCATCTGTTCTATTTCCAGATCAAATGTTGTAGCCATAGACATTAGTACTCTAATGGAAGTTAATTTTGCGATAGGGGAAAAAATCTCATCGAATTCGACTCCTTAGACTTGGGAATATCCTTTCACTACCAATCGAGCTTTGAATTTCTCAACTTGACCTATTGTGTTCATATTCTTCTTGAATACCCATTTATTAATGACATGATTTCTTCCACTATGTAATTTGACTAAGCCCCATGTCTCATTCTTGTGCAAGGATTCCATCTCTTTGACCATGGTGTCCTTCTAGAGTTTTCCCTCTGCTGAGTCGACTGACTCCCCAATTAATTTGGGCTCATTGTCGGTGGCAATTAACATGAATGTGGAATGGAAGTCGGGCAGACTATACCTTTCGACTGGTTTTCTTATTCATTCTGACCTCCTTACAACCTAGGTCATTTGTTCCACCTCTCCTTTTGATTCAGTTGACTCATCTGAATCTTCTTATTTGTTCCTCAATTCAAGACACACCTTCTCTGGATTATTCTTAGTATGAACAATTTCTTCAGGCTTAGACTTACTTTTGACTTATCTGGAGACCACATCTCGATTGTACAATGTTTTCCTTTATGTAGGATCCCAGAGCTTATATCCTTTCATTCCTTCTTTGTATCTAATGAAAATACATTTGACTTCCTTCTTGTCCAACTTGCTCCTCTTTTCCTTGGGAACATGCACAAATGCATCACAACCAAATACTTTGACATATGAAACCGAAGGATTATTACCCAACCATACCTCATGTGGAGTCATGTTGACTAGCGTTGACAAAGGAGACATATTCAATAGATATTTTGTAGTGTCGACTGCCTCTGCCCAAAATTCTTGTGCGAGCCCAACGCCATTGAGCATGCTCCTTGCCTTGTCCACAAATGTTCTGTTCATTCTCTAAACAACTCCATTTTTTTGTGGGGTATATGGTGTGGTATTTTGGCATGCTATGTCACACTCCTTGCAGAACTGATCAAATTATTTTCCATAGAATTCACCACCGTTGTCAGTTCTCAACACCTTAATCCTTTTATCTGTATGGTTTTCTACAAGAGATTTAAATTCTTTGAATTTCTCAAAAGCCTCTTATTTCTTCTTTAAGAAATATATCCATGTCTTCCTGGAAAAATCATCTATGAAGGAGACATAATACAGGGATCCACTAAGTAAAGGCACTATAATAGGGCCAAACACATCACTATGAACCAATTCTAGAATCCCATTTTCACTTGTCGCTCAATAGCCTCACCTGACTTTGTTTTCCATATATACAATGTTCACAAAATTCAAATTCTAAATTACATTCACTAAATTCTTCGACCATACCTTTGTTATGCATATCTCGAAGTCCTTTCTCTCCAATGTCTCCCATCCTCTCATGCCATAGCATGGTCGGGTCGACTTTATTATGACTTGTCGAGACGGTTTGAATCAACTCAGCCCGAGTCGACTCAAGTTGTCATGAATTCGAGTAGAATTCAGGAAAAACAATGTTGTTGCATCCAATTGAGTCGACACTCCCTAGTAACTTGTATAGGGTTCCAATCCGAACTCCTTTCATTAATATCATCACACCTATGACCATCTTGTACGAATCCTTCTAAAATATAGTGTGCACCCCTGCATCACTCATCTTGTTGACATATATTAGGTTTCTTGACAAACCTGGAATGTGTAGCACACCTGGAAGGGTTCTATTTTTTCCATACTATAGTATCAGTCGAACTCTTCCCTGTCTGATGATTCCAGTTGTCGAGTTGTCCCCCAATAACACTTCTCCTCCATCATATTGTTCATTTTCACATAACCATTCTCTATGTGGTGTCATATGATAGGATTCTTATGAATCGATCAACCAAACATCTTGATCCGACTGTGTATTGGTCGATGCCAGGTACAGATCGCCTCCCTTATATGGAGTCATCTTTCTCTCAGTCGACTGCTTCTAGTTAGATCTCGTACCGACTTCCATTTCCTTTGACTTGCAGTCCATTTTGCAATGCCCAGTTTTGTTGCATTTCCAACATCTTCTCGTCGGTTGAACACGGGATTTAGATCAACCCTTCGACTTAGACTTTCTACCGGAGAATTTGCCTTTATCTCTTCCAACCGGTCGACCTCTCACCATTAAAGCATCTTTGGTCGATCCTCCCATATTCTTCCTTCTCATTTCTTCTGACAATAGATATGCAACCATGTCTTCTAGCGCTAATGTGGTTGTTTTACTCCCTATAGACACAACTAATCTATCCCATGAGTTTGGAAAATAACATAATAGACTAATACATTTATCCTCCTCGGAGATTTTAATATTTACAGAAGATAACTGGCTTATAATGGTATTAAACAAATTTAAATGCTCAGTCACCAAACTTCCATCACTCATCCTCAGAAGATACAATTTCTTTCTGAGAAATAACTTATTTATTAGGGATTTTGGTTGGTACAAGATTCCCAACTTGTCCCACAGTTTCTTGTTCGAATCTTCACCTGATACATTCAACAGTGCCAAATTTGCAAGACAAAGTCGAATTGTAATCCTTGCTCTTGTCTCAAGTTTCTCCCATTCTTCCATCGACATACATGTTGGCATGGTACCCAGATAGAACATTATCCAGTGTTCTTGATCTATAAGGAGATCTTCAATTTTAAGCTTTCAAAGCTCAAAATTCTAGCCATTAATTTTTTTTATCTCTATTCTCGAGTTGGTCGACATTCTTTAACACAATTCTTTAAAGATTTTAGACTTGCAGCTCTTACTAAACCTAGGGTTTAACTCAAATCCAAGGTTGTTAAGCCAAGCCTTGCTATTGTTGGATCATGTTGTCATTGATGCCAATGGTTTGATTGATTGATGTCAAGTGATTGATTGATGTCAAAGGATTGATTGATTGATGATTTATGTAATATAATATGTATTGTCCTAAATGAGAATGCATAGATGAAGATGGATCAATGAGTTGTCATTGATACATGATGAAGATGGATCGATGCGGTTCCATTGGTATATGATGCATTTTTGGAAAAATGTATAGATGACTCATTATTGTCTTATCATGATTGATAAGGTGCACAAATGGATGAACTCCAAAGTGGTCCCCTTATGGTGAAATCCCTCATGGGAAGATCCTTTGCAGATTGAGTTATCCTAGAAGAATGGTTGGAGGACCCATGCTCTCATTATTGTCTTATCATGATTGATAAGGTGTACAAACGAATGAATGCCAAAGTGGCCCTCTTATGGTGAAAGCCCTCACAGGAAGATGCTTTACGGATTGAGTTATCCTAGAAGAAAGGTTGGAGGACCCATGCTTGTATGAGGAATAACGAGATGAAGATCAAGGAAATTGTTGGTGAAACTATCCTAGATGGATAGTGCT
>ML786991.1:709089-740847 GCA_009831015.1 Picea engelmannii | reverse complement strand
AATCACATAAATAAACTCTTGAATAACAATTACATTTCAATATTTAATATAATCTATCTCAAATAACCATTATTATTACTAATATAATTATTTTTCTTAATACATTATATGGATTACACAAATTTAAATTCATCATAATCATTTTGTTTAATATTGTTAATGTTATGTAAATTTTAATGACTAATCTTTTTATAACTTTATTGTGTAACTTTATTGTGTTTACATTATCTTTTTATTTAATATTATTAATGTTATGTAAATTTTAATGACTTATCTCTTGATAATTTTATTGTGTTTACATTATCTTTCTATTCAATATTGTTAATGTTATGTAAATTTTAATGAACTATCTTTTTATAACTTTATTGTTTTACATTAAATTTTTAATATAGACCATTTTAATTAAATATGGAAAATTGTAATTTTTATATTTCAAAAGTATTAAAAAGTTTATTTATATTCATTATTTATTCAAGGTAAGGTAAAAAGTCGATGTTATAATTCATAAACAACTGATTAATTTCCACCAACAAGCCGTGCCAAGCCGATCTCTTATCTCTTTGTTTGTGCAGTCAATACACAGTACATTGTCGGGCATAGGCGCACTGTATATGCTCTGCAAATTGCAATTGGACGCAATGAGAAATAAATGTACATAATGTAGATGGACTACAAATTACAATTCCATCACAATCCATTCTGACAGCGTAAGAGATGTACCGGCGAAAAAGTATATTGATTGGATGTTACAAACATTATTATTTAAAATAATTGCTTAAACAGATGTACTAAAAGAAAGAAAGAAAGTATTTTTAACGTCCATGAGGTTAAAGATAAATTGAATGGACACCACTGCTCTCTCGGAGTACCTGAGGGACAAGATGTTCAAACAACTGGACCCAAAAATGTTGAAGGCAATGAGCCGTCGTGACTCAGTTGATGGTCGGTCAGTACACCTTTAAACACAAAACACGTGGAAACATTTTGGCGTTGTAATGTTCAAAAAAAAATCACATATTTTTAACTATCAATTCCTTTAAAAAATTAAAAATAATAATAACTAGCATACCCCTAAGGTGGGGAACGGAACGCAGAAAAAAACTAACTAACATTTGTTTTTATGACAATCATATTTAATGAGAGAATAGATGATGAAAAAACAAATAATATAGTAACATATGTGTATTTATGATCATCATATTTAGAAAAAGAATAAATATGAAAAAACAAATAATATAAATAAGTGAATGACTTAATAAATTTTTCCAAGTATATTGCAAAAATAAAAGATGTTACATGTGTATATTTTTTAATTCTAGATATTATTTAAAGCTATTTGCTACCCAGATATTGAATCATAATTTGTTATGAAACTAAAATAAATCAGAAAATAACTTTTAATATGCCCTTGAAACCAGGGAAAGAGAATGTCCAAGTGAATCAGAATGGTTATGTTGTTCAAAGGTTAGGAGATTTGTTTTTTTTTTGGAAAATTGACATTCTAAAGGTGTCTTCTAGTTGGGTAAATTTTGATGCATATACTATGGAAGGATGTCCATAATGTAGATTTCAAGAACAATACAATAATGAAAAATACACATTAACATTCTCATAAGCATAATTTTTTTTTTAATTATTATAAAAGAATGTTGATGTCAAAAATCAAAGTACACACTTATCACGAGCTCACAAAAACCATTTAAGAGATGGATCTCAAAACCTGATATTAAACATATATGTCTCCATATACTTCATCATGAGTCTGTGAATTCTTTTATTCATAGTTGCAGCCACACCATCAACATTTATTATATTTGAAAGATCTTATTTAGATGTTAGCAAACGAGAAATATGAAATCACTATGATAAGTGAAATGAAGGTAACATCAAACTATGAATTGAAGGCACAAAAATTTCTCCTTATTTCACCTTAGTTGCCCGTCTCAACTATTGTTCGACCAAGATGTGTTATGGCAATAAAAAAATCAGTTTGAAAAGAACATGCGCTCTTTGCAAAGTTATTCATAGTACTTGAAGAAAGAGAGCTAGTGAATAGGACTTCATTTGAAGTGAATAGCCCTGCATGGGATTGTAGATCCTGGTAGTAAAGTTTATCAAATTGTGTGGGAGTTAGTGGATCCATGCTTACTACGACACTAGTATCTACATCGATGGGACAATTTTGTTGCAGTTGCATGGCATAAGAAGGATCGGGATCAACTTGAATCAAGGATGAAAAATTCAAAATTATGTTTGAAAACTGGTTGCAGTGAGAAACTCCTATAGTATGAGCTCCTCAACAAGACAAAACAATACAATGATTAGTATGTAAATTACTTAAGATTACATGTTAATTATACAACTTCTCACAATGTTGATGCTAAAGATGCTAAAGAAATGAAAAAACGATCCAGTCACTTAGAAATACACTCTGAACCAGTTCTACCGTTTCTCCAAGTAGGAACCACACCAGCCAGAAATAAATCCACCAGGCTGTTGTGTAGGAAGATATATTTTAACTCTAAGGTTGTTGGATCGGGTAAAGTCGTGTCCCCCCATATCTCATTTGTTGATAAGGTAAAATTAAAATCACCCGCGACAATAAGATTTGGTTTAGCCAGAAGGCCAATAGTTGAAAATTTTGTCCAAAAGGCAAGCCTATCAGTACAAGGACCATAAACATTGAGAAGGTTTGCTTGTCGCTTGTTAGCACAACAGGTACATGTCAACAAAATACCGCCACAACATAAGAAAGGTTCCAGCTCAAACAAAATGGGATCCCAAGCAACAAGTAACCCGCCTATTCTACCCACAGAGCTAACATCACTAACAAACCATTGCAACCTTATGCTACTGAAGAAAGCCCGAGCACGTAGTTCGTCAACTAAAGTTTCTTGTAAAAAGATATTGCTAGAATGGGTTATGTCGATAAGTCTCTTGATAGAGGCCTTTTTGAGGGCACCTCCCACCCCTCTAATGTTGAGGGAGAGAAGTATCATGGATGTGACCTGGCTAGGGATTTAATTCCTCTAAACGCCCTAAGGTCAGAAGTTTATGTGGAAGAAAAAGTCGGAAGAGTGACATATGAAATAGCTTTTCTCCGAGCACTACAAGTTTTTATAGGTGAAGTTTCAATTCCCAAGCCTCGAGACCAAGAGAAGTCTTTCCCAGTAGAGTCACTAGAATTAACACAGTGCGAAGAAGAAGGTATGTCCGAGCTCTTGCAAATAATAGGTGACTTGCCTCGAAAAGTAAGAATCGGAAACAGATGCAGCGTCTCAACTGAAGAAGGGGCCAAATTATTAAGTAGGTTCCCAAGGGTAGTGTGTCCAAAATACAAAGAGTTTGAAACAGATGGATCAGTCCTGACAAGCTCAGAGTCAACAGTAGGAAGAGGTGCAATAGAACTATGATTAGGAATAGTCAAATGAAAAGGACTAGTAGGTAAGACAACCCCACCAGGAGCCAAAGGACTAGTATGAGCCCTTTCGTCTCTAGCAAGTGACGGGAGCTGAGGGGTAGGAAAAGTCCAAGGGAACTCTTTCTCCGTAGTGGGTAAAGGAGGAGTAGGCGAGGTTTGTGGAGAAACAAAAATGGTCGAATTTATGGGCCCCATCCCTAGGATAACAGAAGAGTCCAACATATGCCTTTCCCAAGAAGTAAGGGTAAAATAAAAGGTAGGACATAGTTGCTTGAGCTTACTAGTGAGAGAATACAGAGGTGTAGACTACCATTCACCTGTATTCATAAATCCTTCAATCTCCACAGTGTAAGAGTCTACTCCCGGTGAGTCCTCCCGCGAGAACTTGCGAAGGTATGAAGCTTCAGATTCTTCCTTTTCCGGTTCTCCAATACAGTCACACCAGAGGTGTCCCATCCTGCGACAGCAAGAGCAGTGGAAGGGAATGCCAAGGTAATCAAGGCACAGGGTCATTGTGCGGCCTCTCCAAATGATATCCAAAGTCTCTGGTAGCCCCACTGAACATCCAACTCAACTAGTATCCTGTCCATTTTTCTATCGGAACCTTTTAAAATACTATCATCCAAACAAATGAAACTCCCGAGCTCATTGCCTATGGCTACAAGAGCCTTATTTGTCCAATACTGAAGTGGAAATCCAGGAAGTAAAACCCATAGGTGTCACAGTCTAGGATAATCTGGGGCAGGATCAAAGCTAATTCACCATCTCTTAATCATTAGGCTACATCCATTGATAGTCCAAAAAGTGTCTAGAATACGTTGAGAATCCTCTTGCAAGTTAAATATAAGACCGAACCAGCCATGAGAAAGAGAAATGAGCTATGGAACATACCCCAATAAAGGAAACCAGGTATCCAAAATCCAAACCGAAAGAGAACACTTACACAGAGAGTGATAGGAAATCCTACCAACAAGTCCACAGAGAGAAATACAGACACTCTCCTCTAAGCCTACGTTTGAACCCATGATAAGGCGACATTTTGTCTTGTTGGCTTTCCATGGTTGTTTGCAACCCGAACTCTTGGGTTGCCACTTTTGTACCTTTGAAATATGCTTGCGAGAACCTACACTCTGGTGCAAACTAGAGTGCCTAAAAGAGGATACCAATCCCAAAAGTGGAGCAGAACGCGGCAAGGGAGCGATGATAGGAGGTTCAGTGGAAACATCGATCAAGGAAAATAAGTGTTCTGCCAAGTTTGGGGTGGAAGAGGGAAAGGAAGTAGCTACAGTTTGCACATTTTTCGATGTGAAGAGTCTAGCACTCTTCCAGAGGGCCTCGTTAGCCGCACTCATGAGTGCGCTGACCTTATCCTCCATTTAGAAGGTGTTGGAAGAAACCTCCAGAGACTGCCACCTCACACAGTCAGGACAAAATCAAACTCTGAAAATACCTCCAATGTTAATTAAAATTTTAAAGTGGGCTCTATCATTACTACATATGAGGTGTAAACCCACTCCAGTGACAAACAACTCGTGCCATGCAAGAGAGGTCAAGCTAGGAAAAGACAACCACCAAGGTAATAAAAAAAATTACGAGGAAAGAGCAGAGTCGTTTAAGGAAGAGAGTTAAGGCTCTTCGTCAGTCATTGGAAATGACGACAACTCCAAGCTCCACGCAAATCAGAGGATAAAAAATCAAAAATCCCTAAACTAGAGAAGGTCAGAATGATACAGTCTAGAAATAAGAGGAACCATCGGATAAGGATCCAACAACCAGGTGGGTGCCATAACTTAGCACTAAGTGCGGTTGATCTGACAGTTCTTCCAATGATGCTGCCATTAACGCCTTCTCTATTGGAGTTACTTCATACACACCTAGGATTTGTTTTTCCTAAAGTTTTTCCTTGTTTATTAGTCATAATTATTCATTATCCAGTCTCCTATATTTTAGGAGAGAATATTCCAACTGGAGAATATTCTCTTTCAGTTGACACTTTAGTTTGACTAGTTGAGTTGAGTTTAGATGCTGCATTGGTTTTGTCACCATGCAACATTGGGATCATCACCATGCTAATGCACACTTTCCTCGGGATCATCACCAAACTAGTGCATTACCCTTGATTTCCTGAGTTAACTCCTCACTACTCTCTGTTCAGTTAGTTAACTAAAGACTAGTTGACTAGTTAACTCAACTAGGTGGCAGTTCACTCCCGTAACTGCCTGAGAGACTAGACAAGGTGGCAGTTTACTCCCATAACTACTGGTGTGTGTCCAGATCACTCTAGACCACCACTATGGCTCATTAGTTACTCATGTATCCTATATCTATTGTAAATTATTCACTCTTTGAGTGTGGATAACAGTTAATGAGAATTCTTCTATTCTTTCTCTCCTTCTTCTTCTTTCTCCAATTCTCTCTGCAAATGTGTGTATTATTTTTTAGCTAGATATATTATGTGCACGTTCAACACATTTACATGGTATCAGAGCCGACAGACTGCTAAACAAAATCTACACCAAAATGTTTTGCAGGTACAAAAGATTGAAGACAACAAAAAGATGGATTATTCGTCAGAAATAATTTTCACACCTCATAACTATTTGGAATGGAAGCCAAAAATTATTCTTATGCTCAGATGCAGAGGCTTGTACCAAATAACTATGGCAATGGAAGTAGAGCCTGATTCTGTCGATGAGAAAAATGACTTTCTCAATAGACAAGATATGGCCATAGGATGTATCATCTATTTTATTTCTCCCGAAATTCTCCATCAACTATATGATGACTCACAAGAATTCACTCCAAATTATTTATGGAGTAGATTAGAGGTTTTATTTGGGAATAAGGAAGAATGCATGCAAAATGTTGACAAGATAGAGAATGTAGAAAAGCCACTGGAAGATAAATCATCTCAGTTTGAAGAGTCTTCTACACAAGTATCTACAAATATTTGTATTCCATTAATTGAAGATGATGTCTACTCCATTTCATATTTTTTTTCTGAAATTCATGTGGAAGATATATGGCATGCATCTCAGGAATCACGTGCAGATACTTTTCCATGCACAATGCATGCATCTCAGGAGACAAAAAGGGAGCCGCGCACATCAGACTCTATTATGATATTTTATGAGAATAATTTGTAGAAACAAATTGTATATTTTAATTCCTCTCGGGAAAATATCCAATTTCAAAAAAAAAAACGTCTGAAACAGAGTCTGGAAAGTAAAGTTATAATCATTTTAAAATCAACAAAATTTCAACGTTTTTCTGGAAACAGATGCACAGTTTTCAAAATTTCATCCAAAATTTATTTGGATATTATTCATTACAAGAAGAGAAAGTGGATATGTGTGGACATCTCAATAGTTCATCTTCTTCATCATATCCGTTCAAACATCTACATCTTCAACTAAATCTTCAACAAGCACAAACTTGCACAGTTGCGAGGTATTCTTGGAGTGAAGGACAAGGTTGCTTAGCAACTGTTTTTTGTTCCTTCTCATTTTATTTTTTTATGCATTATAGTTTGAGGGGGTGGAAGGGGGGGGAAGGGGGTTACCATGAATTTTTCCCTCTTTCCTCGTTTATTTCAGTGTATCTTTTGTATTTGGTTACCTAACATGGCCTCGTTGCCAGGACCCATTCTTTATTTTCACCATAGTGATGTTCAGGGGGGGTGTTGGAGTTACTTCATACACACTAGGATTTGTTTTTCCTAAATTTTTTCCTTGTTTATTAGTCATAATTAGTCATTATCCAGTCTCATATATTTTAGGGGAGAATATTCCACCTAGAGAATATTCTCTTTCAGTTGACACTTCAATTTGACTAGTTGAGTTGAGTTTAGATGCTGCATTGGTTTTGTCACCATGAAACATTGGGATCATCACCATGCTAATGTGCACTTTCCTTGGGATCAACACCATATTGGTGAATTACCCTTGATTTCCTAATTTAACTCCTCACTACTCTTTGTTCAGTCAGTTAACTGAAGACTAGTTGACTAGTTAGCTCAACTAGGTGGCAGTTCACTCCCGTAACTGCCTGAGAGACTAGACTTTGTGGCAGTTTACTCTCGTAACTATTGGTGTGTGTCCAAATCACTCTATACCACCACTATGGCTCATTATTTACTCATGTATCCTATATCTATTGTAAATTATTCACTCTTTGAGTGTGGATAACAGTTAATGAGAATTATTCTATTCTTTCTCTCCTTCTTCTTCTTTCTCCAATTCTCTCTGCAAATGTGTGTTTTATTGTTTAGCTAGATCTATTCTGTGTAGGTTCAAACATTTACATTCTCGAGCTCATAAACCAGGCCACCCTTTTCTCAGTAAATGCCAAAACCTTTTCGAATTCTAAATTATGACATACATATGGAAAAAATCACGATTTATATTGTTTAAAATCTATTTCTGAATGCAGAAATGGATTCAGCATGCTCAAAAACCCCTAAGGAACTAGCATTGTACTTTATTAACTATTCAATATTATACTTTATTAACTATTCAAATCTACAAATCTAATAATTTTTTGCATCATACAAATATCCCCAAAAAATATCGTCAAAAATGAACCAAAAGATAGAACTTTTAGACGGTTTATATTATGTTTATTAAACTTCCCTTCACATGTCATATTATTATATATCTTTAAATTAGAGGAGATCTTCACATACATATTTATTATTATTTTTAATCTTTTTAAAGGAATATAATAATATGTTTACGTTGAAGGCGTTCTTTAAGGGGAGGTTCCTCACCCCATTTTCGTCGTCTGTCAAGGACGTATCGAACCATGCTATGTGTCAATTTAAATTAAAACAACGTGGCAGAGATTTCATCGTTATCATTTTGTACTTGACTTCCCTCCACCACCTTGTTGCACCGCCTCCTTATCCTTCCCCTACCTGGTTATGTTTTCACCATGCTCGCATATATTTCTTGGTTGTATCCACCGCCCAATTCCAAGGTTGCAGGGTCGAAAATTGAACCAGTGAAGGAGTTAGGTTGGCCTCGGAGGGACTAAGTATATGAAGAATGGATAGGTTGTTTCTGCCAAACAATGGCCGAAGACCCCTCTCTACTGTAAGGCTATATTGTGCATCTACCAAGAGAATGATGTTGTCTCTCCATTTCTCACAGAGGCCATGCAACATCAACTTCACCCATAACAGGAATGAGATTTAGAGATTTGATAGAACAGGAACATGCTTTGAAGATTCAATAGCTCGTACTGATGCATACTATTGTTACTGGTTTTTTTACCATCTTAGCAGTTACCGAGGATCAACCTAGAAGAATGCTACTGAATTTGGCATGGCATATTAAGGTTTAACTGCTCCTCCCAAATTCCTTTGATGATGAGGGATTCCAAATCAGTTTGAACTAGTCCGACAGAATCAACCCACCCTTCCAATCGATGTATTCTGAACCTCCTAGCAATTTGGAAGCTAGGTAAGAGGATTCAACTTTTCCATCTCTATGTGCTCATTCATTTCAGGCAAAAACAAGATTGTTGGTATTTGGTGGCACAAGAAGATTTTGTGAGCGGTTATGCTTGCAGTGGAGGTGTGCAAGTGAGTTGCATGTTTGGAAACTCCGGAAAGTGGAATGCCATCGAGAGGCCACATGATTTTGAGTGATTTTTTTCAATATGAAATAGTTGTAAATATGTGAGTGAATTCTTATCGGTGTACCTGTTTTTGGATATATTAGAGTCCATGGGAACATTATGTGAAAAGCTAGAGGTTTCTATATATAGTGATTACCACGGGAAATATCCTTCTAGGAATTGGACATCCCACTCTATCGTTTGCTTCATAGCTTAGGGTTTTGGGATATTTCTTCAAATGGGATATTTTTTGGCTTCAATAATTTGTACGAAGAGAGCAGTGCTTGTGAAATAGGGTTTTTCAGAGTACTTTTGACGGAGGTCGTAGCAACCAAGGAAGCAACTGAGGAAGATGAAGACCCTTCAAAGGGTTTTCTAGATAGTTTGTATAAGAGGATATCCAAAGCTAGATATCTAAAGTGCAGTGTCGTAGCCGAGTTGGAAAGGTGGATTTTGGAAGGCAGCGAAATTGAGAAGGATAACTTGAAACAGATTGTGAAGGGACTCTGAAAGTATAATCAACCTAAGGAGGCCTTTGAGGTTTTTTTCTAATTCTTTATGTAATTTCTCACTATCCTAATCTTTTACGTTGTTATATCAGCTTTTAAAGCAACAGGTTTTAAAGTGTTTTCATAGGTGTTGTATGGAGATAAGTGACAAAAAATGTTGGAAAAGTATAGCCAACATAGCCTTGTTTCACTGCTAAGGTCGACTGAGTGTGAAGCCACTATATTACCAGAAATGGGAAATATTGTGTCAGCAATGCACAATTGCATGTTGTTCTAATTGGAGGGTAGAAAAATATCTTGGCTTTAGTGATCCAAATTTGTTTTTGTAGTCAAATTTGCATGACCTTGAAGGTTTTAGGTACACTATTCTTATTTCAAGTTTCTATATTAAACTTTATTGTTGAATTTCATGTAGAGATGCATGTTGTAGTCTCTTGGAGTTTAGTGGCCCTATGATTGTGATCCTGACACAACTGCACAACACAAAATGGATGTTTTTATCCAACATGTTTGGGGTACAAACTCTTCACTCAAAATTTCCAGCATTATTTCCCTGATGACATGGATTAAAAGCTTCATATGTAGTAAAACTATAATTAAAACTTTCATGTTGGCTACCAACCACATATGGAGTCCTATACATCCAATTTTTTTGTTCACAGTCATATATATATACAATCTTCCCTTTTAATAAATTCCAACACAAATATTTTAAGATTGGAGAGAAGTTTCCCCTGTCAACTTCTTCATAATCTTTTAATATTGCGGAAACGATAGTCACAACTAAAAGGTCACCAGCTCTCGTCACTTCCAAAATGTTATAACTTAATATGTAAATTTGAGTATCTTATGTTGTGTTTTGATTTTCCCAGTATACACGTAGGTGGTGTATTGACATTACAAAAAGTAAATGGATTTAAAATAGAGTAAACCATTAAAAACCTAATATTTGGCTGCAGTCATAAACTGAGTGCTTCACCAGATGAAGTAAATGTCAAAAACTACTAAACCCTTGAGAACAAAGAAACAAATAAATACACAAAGGTGAAGAAAATTCTTATATTTACATTATTTTCTTTCCTTACATAATATTGATGCAAATTGTTACAATGTAACGATTTCAATATATTTTTCATCGAACCTCTGACAACTTTCCAAATCATAATGGAATTAGTCCAGCAGATTAGGTGAGTTACGTTGGAAATATATGTTGATTTGTTGAAGAAGAAGAATATTAAAACAATGATCTACACTAGTTTCTATTGGACTAATTAAAATTCGAAACCCAGAGACTCTGGCAGGACATGGTTATGAGAGGGAACATCCTCGGAATTGCGTTCAAGCTACACCCATCTTCTATAGAAGTTGTGGACGAGGCCCTTATTCTCCACTTGATACCAGTTCCCGGGACCATTAGCTTCAGCCTCAACATGTTGGAGGCCTTGTTTACCAAAGCCCAATCTCATTTCAGATTCGGTCGGAACAGGACACACGAGCTCTTGAACCCATCCAACAAACAAAGATAACCCTCGAGATTGTGAGACTCCGCAGGGTTGGGGTCTTGTTTCAAAAAACGCAAACATCGATGATCCAACTTGAGTTTGATTCCAACGTGTATATTCCCTACTACCCATATCTGGAGGTAATTAAGACTTTCAAGCTGACTATGAACCACATCTGGAGTCCTATATACCCAATATTTTTTTCACATTCGTATACATACAATCTTCCCATTCAATAAATTTCATCACAAATATTTTGTTCAATTCATACTCAACGTAAAATAGTAAACAAATTCATCATACTCTTCCTAATATTCAAAACTTCAACTATGTTTACAACCTTTTTTGAGTTTTGTTACTTTTTAAAAACAATGCTTTTCAAACTACCATAATTAAAAATCTCCCAATACCTTTATTCATTCTTATATAATCCTTCATTCATTTATTAAATTTGTGTTTTCAAACTACCATAATTAAATATCTCCCAATACCTTTATTCATTCTTATATCATCCTTCATTCATTTATAAAATTTGTTTTTCTCAAGGTAATAACGGAATGTTGTAAATGATTTTTTTTTTTTAATTTAATAACATTTGTTTATATCTAATCTGGTTGATTTTTCTATTAAAAATCTATATTTATAAATAAACACCTTGAAGACTGCTCAAGAAAATGGTGTGGAAAGTGAAGATAAATAAGTCAAATTCTAAGTAACTTTGAACTCCAGATTTTCATCATAAGTTTTGTCATTTACGTGGGAAGATGAAAAGGCTTGCATCACTCCATGGATAACTTAAAGAGGGATTTGTAGAATCGTCAAAGTGTAGATTTGAAATGTGTGGCATAAGAGACAAATTTTAATTTTATGTATAAAAGGAATCCCTCTATGGCCCATGGAATCCCTTGTTGGATCCTTGTACTAAATTTTTAGATAAATGCCTTGGCCGCAAATGAATCTCTCTATGGCCCATGGAATCCCTTGTTGGATCCTTGTATTAAATATTTAGATAAATGCCTTGGCAACATTTAGGTGATTGATGTGTCAAGACATGATATCATGATTTTGAATAATAATAAGAACTATGAGGCATGTATTGCATTTATGTGGTAAATTTAGCATGATGTGATCTTATCTTATTAACATAATTAGTTTTCAAAATTAAATAATGGAATTCATTACTTAGTTTTCTCAAACCATTTCCTATGGTGATATCCATATTTGTTTTGATGTCTTTTTCATCGAACCAAGCTTGTTATGCCAAAGGAGTTATTTTAAGGGGCAGTTCCCCTCGACCCTTCGTCGTTTGTTAGTACCCATTTGTACTCGACCATGTGTCCCTTCTAATGTGCCACGTGTAATTTCTCGCTCCACCGCCTCAATGCCCGTATTCCTGCCTTCAACCTTCACCCATGTTCTATACGAGGGTTTTAGCAAATAAGAGGAAATGTGCAGACGACAGTAATCTGAAGTGGTCTGAAGTGGTTTCAGTGGAGGCCGATACTACTTCCAGAGGCCAAACTATAGAAAAGTTTTAGCAGATAAGAGGTAATGTGCATACGATAGTGATCTGAAGTGGTTTTACTAGGGGATGGTTTTACAGGGGGATGATACTACTTCAGGAGGTCGCGCTATAGAAGGGTTTTAGTAGATAAGAGGAAACGTGCAGACGACAGTGCTCTGAAGTGGTTTCAGTGGGGATCAATACTACTTTTGGTGGACAGTCTCCTTATTTACACACCTGCCATCAGGACAGACCTACATGGGTCTCACTCGAACAAGGTGTCTAAAATGGTTGTGTAACCAAGGTTATCACGTTACTCAAGACATCGCTTAAGAGTAAACACACGAGGCTTTGAAGGCAGGAGTGGGATGCCTCTCGCTTTCAAACCGGCTCTCGATCAACATGGAGATGCCTCTAGATTTCAAACTAGCTTTCATCAACAGGGAGGGATATCCTAATGCACTTAACAGAACCTTCATATCCACCATCAATTTGATTAGAATGTTTTTTCATTTTTCCAGGTGATCCAACTAAAGTGAGAAAAATGGACCTGGTATAAGGATGTGGAGATCATGCAAAGGAATGAATGGATCGGGCTTTTTGGGCTTTTCAATATTTTTTCCTGCTTTTTTATTACTCTTTTGTGTAGGCGGATCTTGTTTATGTGGTGTATAGTGGTGCTTTGTTCTGTGGACATTTATTTTTTTTGTTTGTCAATCGGCATGTCTTCTTAATTTTTCATTATCTTCCTGTTTGTCATGGTGGAGAGTGAATTCTTGAAATCTTTTGTAGTAAGGTCCTCTATTTTTGAATATATATTAAACACTACCTTGTTTTATCTTTTTTCCTGGTGGACTATGAATTCTTGAAGGCTATTGTAGTAAGTTCCTCCATTTTTTTAATATACACCACCTTCCTTCATTTACATCTAATTGGAGCAAAAACAAAGGATGCATACTTGCAGAGTCCCTTCAAGTGGAAACCAATGTCAACACTAAGCTCTGATCAGGTTATGATTTTATTTGATCATGGATTGAACATATAGATTTAATATAATTGCATTTTTTTATTTTTTCTGAATATACATATTGTTTTGTCCTCAATTGATGTTGGGAGTGCAAGGAAATTAATCAGTTTCAACAGATAAATTAATGAAATTAATGGTGGATGTACGATGGATGAATTGATGGGATCAACGATGAATTCATCTTGCACTTCCTCTCCGCCTCCGCAGGTAGGTAGTGCATTTCAAGGATGATTTTAGGGGTTAAATTTGCCTCATGGGATAATTTTCCATGGTTTTTCCCAAAAAATGATTCGTTGTTCTAAAAATGATTCTCCCAAATTCTATATGATACAATTATTTTACCTTAAAAATCGCCAAAATTTTATACAAACTATATCAAAACCTTAGAAATTTGAATATTTTTACAAAAATATTGCCAAAGATTTTATAGTTGGCATATGAAGGATTAGTAAGATTCGCCAAGGTTTCTACATATTAAAATAAATTTCCATCCTTAAAATCATCCATGGTGCACATTCTCGGGGTTTCTTCCCTTCTTGCAAACCATCTAGGACATAGACATACTTCTGAGTTAAATAGTACCTACAGTAAAAATGGTTGACGTTACACCTATCATACCTATTTCGAAGTTTTAGATCAGAGTTTAAACTTAACTACACACGTTCTTTTGGTTTGCTTAAACGTGGAGTTAGGTCGTAGAGATGGATTGATATCTCTAGCCTTTAAATTGATGACCATTATACCTCCACCGACCTTCGATTTGGACCAATTGAATGCTCTATTTGCTTTAAAGGGTCTCTCACAGCCCAATAGCTTATTATCCATACTACATATGATGGAATCTATGAATCCATGGTAGAAGTGAGAATTTTGCTTTAAATACATTACTCATTTTCAAAGAGAACATGGGTAAAAATTGATTGTCAACTAAGTACGTTGATTGCTTAGTGCTAACAATGTTAGGTTGCTTTGCTAATGGCAGGAATGTGGAATGTAGGTTGCTTTGCTAATGGAAGGAATGTAGAATGGGGAGAAAGAAGCTTCAAAATATCATGGACATGGTTTCTAAACAAGACAAGAATATTTTTCATTTTTTTTGTTTGAATCCGAGAATATATTTTAATTTTCTTAGAATTTGTGTGATTTTGGGGTTTGTTTCAGTTTGTTTTTCATGATTTGAATGGAGGACGTGTAAATTCATGTTGACCAACATTGTTTTGACTTTCTCAAATTTTAAAAAATATACAATGAGATACAAACTTTACGATATATGCAACACATTTCCATGGGAAAAAACATGGTCTTTTTATATGCAAATTTGATTTTGGGTTTTGATTGTGAAACATAGAATGGAGGTTATGAGGAAAAAGTTTAGGAACAAAGTCATTTCACACAGGGATTTACATTGTTTCATATGGATGATTAAGAGAATATGTTGTGCGTTGAGAGTTCACACATTGTTGCTATTTTTTGATAGTGTAGAGACTATTATTCCGGTACAAAAGTAAGAAGGAATACAGTTCTACAAGACCACTGCAACACAATCAATTACATGTATTAAATACATGGATGCCATAAAATGCATATAATATATACTTATCCTACACACATATATAAAATAACATATACATTATATTTATAATTATATATACCACATATTTATGTTATTACATTTATACATATAATCACTCCTCCCCACACACACATATATCACAGCTTACAATATATTATTAATATCACAAAACTATACATAATATACCTACATATGATAATATATCAACACTATATACTAACACTACATATAGGTTGCTCGGAAATTATTGTTGAGTAAATGTGTGTATTTTAAGATGCTAACAATGGCAACAAATGTGCTCCAAAATTTTCATTTTATAATTCAGATCCAAAATTTTATAATTGCTCTTTCATATAATTTTTTTTAATTATAAGCATGTTATAGGTTCATAACTTTCAGAAAGATATAGATCCGGGGTTGAATATCTGTTCCTATCGGACCATGCTCCCATTTTACTGCAGCTAGATTCATTCTCTCATCACTCTACGTATCCTTTTAAGTTCAATCCAATGTGGTTACAAGACCCTAACTTTGAGCGACTTGTCACAAAGGTTTGGATTGACCAATACTTTCTACAAAAAATTGACGTGCAGAGATGTCTTGCGTGGAAGATGAAACACTTAAAATTGAAAGTTAAAAGTTGGTCCGATTTACAAATTATCAAAAATACTCATAAAATCACACAACTGGAAGATAACATTCAATCACTGATCTAGGATCATTCTGAGGGAACTAGAACAACTAAATTTGAACAACATTTAAAGACTCTTGAGGAGGAGCATAACAAGATCTTGTTGGTCGAGGAGGCTCATTGGCGCGAGAAGAGTAGAGCTATTTGTATCAAATGTGGAGATCGAAATACAAAGTATTTCCATCATTTTTCCAGCTTCAGGAGGAATCATAAACATATTTGGGATTTAAAGATGGACATAACAAACATTATTACAGGACAAGACAAGCTTTTACCAACGACCTTTCATTTTTTGAAAAATTCCTATAGTGATCAGGGTCTTACAAACATTACAGACCAAGCTTCCATCACTGGACTCCTTCCTAGACTCATCAGTGAGAGGGATGCTGATCTTCTTAATGCTACATGTACTAAAGAGGAGATTTGGAAAGTTCTTAATACTTTCAAAAGGGATAAGAGCCCTGGACCTGATGGTTGGACTGTTGAGTTTTACATACACTTCTTTGATCTTGTTGGAAATGATCTCTGGGAGTTGGTGGAAGATACCAAGATCAAAGGGGTGGTCAATTAGGCTTTAAAATCTACTTTCCTGACTCTTATTCCCAACACCAATCATTCGTCTTCCTTTAGTGACTACATGCCTATTACTCTGTGCAATCTTTGCTACAAGGTAATCACCAAAATACTGGCCAACATGATTAAACCTTACTTGTATCACCGTATCTCGGGTGAACAATTGGGCTTCATTAAAGGTCGTCAGATATTGGATTCTATTGGGACTACACAAGAAGTCTTACACAACATTAAACAAAAAAATCTCCAGGCATTGATTTTAAAATTAGATCTCAAAAAAGCTTTTGACTGTATTAATTGGGACTTCCTTCGATTAATACTACTACAATATGGTTTTGGTCAACTTTTCACGAGATGGATCATGGGTTGTGTTTCTAGTACGACCATAGATGTACTAGTGCATGGGGAAGCAACTCCTTTCTTTCAAAATGAGAGAGGCCCGCGGCAAGGATGCCCACTCTCTCCTCTTTTATTTATCTTGGCCATGGAAGGACTGAGCATTCTACTCAAAACTAGACAACACACAGGGAAAATTAAAAGCATTAAGGTTTCAAGACTGGTCAAGATTTTTCATATTTTCTTCATGGACGATATTCTTATTGCAACTAGAGCTGATTCACAAGAATGGTTGGAGATCGAATCAATTCTAAAATTCTTCTATCGTGCATCGGGGCTCCAGATCAATGAGACAAATTCCACCTTACAATACTCGGGGCTTATTGAGGTGGAGATTGACTTGTACAAAAACATATTCTCATACAACTTTCTTGAGATCTCGATTGGTCTGAGATATCTTGGATATTTTCTCAAACTAGATTGTTACAAAGTGACCGATTGGCATTGGATTCTCATAAAATTTGAGAAAAGGATCACACATTGGTGCAATAGGTGGCTTTCGCTTGGAGGGAGATTTGTTCTTATTAAATCAGTTATGGAGATCCAGGCAGTGTATTGGATGGCATTGGCTGCTATCCATGTTACTATTTTAAAAACAATTCGACAATTGATATTTTATTTTCTCTGGACAAGAGGTAGTGCAAATAAGCATCTACATCTCTGTCGCTGGGAATCCATTGAAAAACCCAAATCGGTAGGTGGTTGGGGGATAAGAAACATTTTCCTTTTTAATCAAGCATTGGTGACCAAATCACTCCAGCGTGTGCTGTCACAAGATGGGATTTGGCACCGAGTTATTACTGGTAAATATTTCACACATCTAATGCTTCTCTGATCTAGAGATCACTATTGAAATACATTCATATTATTCAACATTGGCTATATTGGAAACCAGGATCGGGCCACGCTATTCATATTGGTCGGGATGCTATTCTGGGACTGGGGAATTTTTCTTTTCTATCTCTAGGTCTCTTGAACAAATTACATGAAAATCATGTTTATTATCTCTTCCAATCCAAGGGCCTTATAGACCACGGGGCTTTTATTACCAGATGAAAAAATTGCTCAGATTTGGATCTTTTGGGTGACTTGGCTATTGAATGGAAGCACTATTGTAAGGCTCTTATAGGAGCAGGGATACATCTTGGGAAACATGAGGATACCTTGCTTTGGATTGGAGGTGATCATTATGGCAACTTAACAGTAAAAAATGTATACAATGCCTTAGCTTCTACCATTTGGATCCAGAGATGTACACGATGGAGGAAACAATTCTGGCATTGGACTCTTCCCTTGAAAATCAAACTTTTTATTTGGCTAGCTGCAGATGACAAGATATTGACCTGGGACATTCTTCTTCACTGAGGCTGGGAGGGACCTAATATTTGTTTTCTATGTCGCTTGAACTCTAAATCCATTACACATCTTTTCTTAGATTTCAAATTTGCACAACAAGTTTGGCATAGACTCACATTCACCCTTAAGCTCAAGACCATTTGGTTGGGATCCTCTTTGCAGACTAGTATGGAGAACTGGACAAAGGAGGAGGAGTCTTTTCTTCATCTTTCAGCCTTGGTTTGCTGGTACATTTGGTTAGTGCGCAACATGGCTATTTTTTATCAGGCTCCTCCTTGTATTAATATTGTTTGCTACATGACTTTGGGTGGTCTGGAGATTCCTAGGACAAGGAAGGAACCATTTCCGCTCTTTATTTAGCCTACCATTCAACAAGGATGGAACATTGCTTGGTTTGATGGAGCCTCACAAAACACTGGTCTATTATGTGGAGCTAGCGGTCTGATCAAGCTGTCGGATCATACCAAATATAGTTGGACCTACAACTGTGGGGAGGGTACTAATACCAAAGAAGAACTTCTTAGCACCTGGGCTACCCTTTTGCTGGCTTCCATACTTAATCTATTAGATATTCAAGTACTGGGTGACTCTAATATTATTATAGATTGGTTAAACAATAAAGGGAAGTTACAAGTCATTGAACTGGAATGCTGGAAAGACAGAATCATCGATCTCATCAAGGCCTTTACTCAGATCAACTTCACTCATATTTACAGAGAATTAAATGAGGAGGCTGATATTATGTCCAAAAGTGCTCTTCAAAAGCAGGTGGGGATTTTGACATATTATCAATGGATAGATGGTCAAGTGGGGTCGCCTCAGTTTATATCTCTATATATTTGACTTTGACAGACATAACACTTTACTATATTTAACATTTTGGATTTTTCTATATGTATTGATAGACTTAGTATCTATTAGTTGGAGACCTGATGTGGAGGATAGACATATGAATTGACTATTGTAATTGCAGACAAATTACCATATAGCCGGGGCTGGAGCAACGACATATATGTCAAGCAGAAAATGTAATTTTGGTTTTTATACCATATTATTAATATAATGAGAAATTTTTCTTCTAGAAAAAAAATGTCATAATTTATATGAGAGAACATCTAAAAAATAACATTATTATGGGAACATAATATTATTAGTAATATATTATTATTATTATTATAAGTGATTTTTAAGGTTATAGTTAAGTTAGACATTAATTTGGTTTATGAAATTCATTTGTTTATGGGATAAAGGACTTCTTCTACCCAACAATTTAACCACTAAAATTTAAATATACGTACTTATTATTATATACTAATTAGCTATGTTGCACTAACGTGGGAACTTTGGGAACTTGGATACGAACAAGTAGAAGTTTCCCTCAAATTTGTAGGAAACCTGAAGATGGGAGCTGCAATAGTATATACTAAAATATATATATATATATAATATTTGAGATCACAATGATATTTTAGATTACCGTGTATCTAGATCGCTCAATCCATAACAACTTTAATCCATGATAAGGTTGCTCCTATTGCAACAACTACCATATCGAAATTACTAATTTAATTTGTACTAATAATTATATGAATGAGTAATTTGCGCGCCTGCTGCCATCCTTGGATGTGGTAGCCGTTTCTCAGGCTCCCTCTCCATAATCAAACCCTAATTCTCCGTCACCTGTCACCACCATGGTAGGCCTCTATCCTACCATCGAAAGTTGATAGGGCAAAAATTTGAATGAAACATTGCCAACACAATATTGAAACTTTAATATCGATAAAGATTCAATGAGAAAATGAGAAACAACATTGAAAATACATATATAAAATTTTAACATCTTTTTAAAATTAAACTTTATATATGTAAACTTCAAACATCCTTGTAAATTTGAAGCATTATTCTTGTTCTGATTGGAAAAAGCTAAATAATATTACTCTTATAATATAAAAATACAATAAAAGTCAATGATTTGGTTGGTTGATAGTAACAAGAGATTTATTAGACTTTCATGTTTAAGTAAAACATACATGCATTAAAAGTTTTTCATATCCACAACTATAAAATGAGTATTATTAAGTTTTTTTACTCAAATAATTTTTAAAATAATATTTAGTGTAGTTTAGTCTTTGTTTTATATTGATATTTTAAATAAATATAATGAAAATATTTGTAATAAATTATGTATTTGTAATAATGAAATAAAAATATTTACATTTTAATTCAATACAATTTTAATTTAAAACTATTTATTTGGGAAACTAGTTCCCAAAATTTCATTTTCTTAATATTGAAGCTCCCAAATTTCCAAAATAATTCCCTACCAATCCCAAGATCCTTGTATAAACACTCACTTGTCTCAGTGCGGGCCTCACTTCTGGTTCTTGGTTGGACACCCTACGATTGGAGAAGACAACATGCAGAAGATAAAGAGGCATCACTTGGTTGGACACCCTTGTAACCTCTGTTGGTACCCCTTTGAGTTGTATCACACTAGATAACACTTATATACAAATTTGTCATCCATCACTACAAGGAAAACATCTTGCAGTGGAGGTTTATGTAGAGGATTTTAGTGTTACAAGATTGGGAAAATTTTACAAAAAAACCTCTGCTATTCATCGTTGATCTGTAAACTCTTGTGGATATTCCACTGGAACAGTGCGTCACAACATATCTAATAAAATAATGAAAATATTTACTATTAAAGTTATTTTTCCTTTAAATCTCCAGAATATTTAGTTATTGATTTTCTGCTTATGCATGAAATATATAAAATGCAAAAAAATAGAGAACAATAAAATACAATCACACCTTCTACAAATAAACACAATATATGACCTAAGAAACCCAATACGGGAGAAAACCCAACTAGAAGGTGAGGTTGCTCTGCTCTCTTTTCTCCGGTATAGAAATGATGCAAGTACAAAGAAAGAGGCACTTTGTGTGGAGTTTCCTTTGACCTGTGGCCTGTATGGTTGCTACATAATCTCTCCTCCTTTGTTATTCTCACAGAATACCACTCTCAAATGTTTTGATCAGGTATGGAACAAGATACAATGCAAAAGAATGGAACCCTTTCTCCTCCTAGTGGTTGTTGGCACAGGGGTATACCCATGGTTCAACGCTACAACAACGCACCAACAAAACCCTAACTACCAGCCCTTTCAGCAACACCTGTGAAGTAGATGAAGTCTCACCTGAGGTAGAGGCAGGGGTGGTTTCGATACTCAGGTGTCTGCAACCTTAGCTGGGACACAGATCTGTGATTATGATACTTAATAGAGCACTTAGCACCGCCAGATCCTCAATATGCAATCAATATCTACTTCGATGATAAAACAAAGCTTTGCAACATTCACACTGATCTAATGTAATTAAGCACTTAGCACAAACAAATGGATCAGATCTAGCAGAAGAAAGCACTAAGCACATTCATAGAAGTTAGATCTAACATTCATAGCACAAAGCCTAAGCAGATCTATCTATATATATCAAAGCACTTAGCAATAGAAGTTATAAACAGATCAAGACAAGCACAAAGCAGAACAACACAGTGTTTACGTGGTTCACCCCCACCCTGGGGCTACGTCCACCAAATATTCTTCTTTATTGTCTTCAGTCAATAGGTTACATGCACAGAGCCTCTAAACCCTTCTTCACATAGGACAAAAGATCTGCGCAGCTCGCTAGATCCTTCTTCCTTGCGTTACAGCACAAAGCCTTCCACTATCCATTACAACCACTTGCACTTAGCTCTATAAGTCTCTTACAATCATGCACAAAGCACTTACAAACTCTACTTGCACTTAGCATACATTCACATCACATAGATGCACCACCACTTCTATTTTAGCCTAAGCATATATTTATATATTACAAAATAGGCCTAAACATGGGTAAACCCATGGGTCAACATCCCAATCCCATTACATAATCCCCAAAACCCAAAAAGGACCCAAAAAGGGGCCGAGATCCCGTGATATCCGCTTCGTCTTACACTCCTCCTTTGACAGGCTATCGAAGTGCAAAATAGGTCAACATAACCAAGAATCTCCCAAAGCTTGGTCAAGGGCCAACAGGCCCCCAACACTCACCTGTGACTCGTCCCGAGTCACTATGGTCTGACTAGTTCTGCCTCGGGTGCCTCGAGCTGCTTCGACCTACTACTGTGCTACGACCTCTTGCTAGATGAACTTCTGGATTACTACGTCATTCACTGGCCCTTCTAGGCACTATTCTACTGCATTAACAACCTACTCTAGCTCTGCTCCTCAGCTCTCGACCTCTGTGAAGAACTCATAGGCCTTATCTTGCATAGGTTGGAGCCATTGAGTTACTTTCATAACTTTGCTTTGAATCGTATGGATTTGCTGCTGGATGGTGCGTTGCTCTTGAGACCGCTTCATTATTTCTACAACTGACAGGGCCTTCAGCTGTGCCTATAGTATCTCTGCGTCTTGCTTTGCTTTCTGGAGATGCGACTCCAGTGCCTGCAATTTCAGATTCTCAACGAGCTTCTCATACGTTTGGGCACTGTGGTTACTCAACTGCTTGCACTCTCTGGCAAGAGCCTTCAATCTCTCAACTGCGCTCCTGTAGGTTGCTTCCCTTTGGTCTCTTACATCTTGAGGGGTTTCGGGTACTGCATATAGCTCCAAATTTGCTATGCGTTGTTGTAGCTACTAGATCACTTCTTCAAGTTGCACTACTTGTTGTGGAATTCTCTCTTCGACCTTTACTTCTATGACTGTCATAGAGCGAAGCACTCTGTTGACCATTTCTTTTACTTCGAGTTGCTCCGTGAGCAACTGTTCCTTTTCTTTTTGCAGTTGGGATTTTTCTTCATCGAACTTTGACTGGAGAGCAAGCTTCTCCCATTCTGCAGTACTGTGTTTCTCTACAAGGACTCCTTGTACTTGTGTCAAAGCCTGGGTGGCTTGCGCTGTTTCTTCTTGGGCTCGTCGAAGGCGAGCTTTGACTGTATCAACTATTCGGTGGAGTTGAGCTGGCTCATCTCCCATTTTTGGTGTTCCTAATGACAGAGGTGTAGTGGAGACTACACGGCTGGACTATAGTGCTTGCTGTACTCCTTGGAGCTCAATCTTGATTCTATTTTACATTGCTTCCTGCTCAGCCTCTTGTTTCTCTGCTATCTCCATCGAAGCATCATTCAGGGCTACTATAATGAAATCGAAGTCATCTGAGGTGAGGATAGTCTGCATTTTGGTCATAGAAGCTTTTGATTTCTTTCGAGAGGAAGGCTTCGGGGGGGAAACCTTCCTTTTCTTCGAGGGGTCCTCCTCATCTCTAGGTGGTGTAACCTCACCTTTCTTCTGTTCAACTTCTGCACCATCTATCTCTCCACCATCACCTCCTTGCTCTGGTGAGATGGAAGCAATCTTCACAGATGCACTGTCTAAATCCCGAACCTCTTCAATTTTCTTCGTCCTGCTAGGTCCGGGTGTATCATGCGCAGTTTCTGGACTATCTATATTGGATATCTCCACAGGGTCTGCTGGAATGAGGAGGTCCGCTAACCAGTCCTTGTTGATCTCCTCCAATTCCTCCTCCGTTAGCTTGTAGTAGGACTAAAGTTGCTTCTTGTGCTCATCAGCGTGCACTGTGATATAAATGAAATGGTGGTCTGCACTGAATTCCATCAAAGGCTGGAACCTGTGTAAAGTATTCGGGGTTATGAGAGGCGCAGACTGTATGGCTACCTTCAACTGGTTGCAGTATGCGTGAAATACAACATTGTACTACCATTGTTTATTCATGTCATTTGAATACCACAGTGTGCAGAACTTCGCAGCCAATGGTTCAAAGGGCTCGATTTCCGGGAAGGTTGCACCTTCCGACATCTCTTAGGCAATGAAAGTGATCAGGATCAATAGCCAGTTGAAGTGAAATTTGTACCCTTTATCCTGGACTTCTCTACAGTCAAGTTATAATTGGTTCACTAGGTACTTCACCCAATTCATTTGTAGGCCCTTTACGCACTTCCCTGTGAGGTCGACTACAAAACCAGTGACTTGGGTGGGTCGGTTCTTTCGTACTAACTTTCTTGCAATCAATTGATAGGCGAGGCACACTGCGCCACTCTGGATAGAAGCTACCTTGTAGCCTCGTGTTCCCTTCTCGACATCACCTTATGTGTCCTTGATCCTTTGTGCAAGAGCGCGATCCATTGTTTTTCAAGGATAGAAATTTTGTGGGTCAGGGCCTTGCATACTTATCCCTATGATCCAATTGATCAACATCAGATCCACTGTTATGCATCGATTTAAACATAGATAACCTCCATGGTAACAAGACAACAACAATTTGACACATGCATTAACCTCCTGGTGTCGTCCGAAGTGAGAAATATTCATAACGTTCAGCAGGGTGGACTGCACGAGATTATGGGTCCATGACTGAGGGACGATATTCAAATTCTTTCCCTTTGTTCTGCTCAGGTACTTATGTGGGGTGAGCATGTTGTAAACCTTCCTATCACCAAGGTTGAAGTCGTGAAACTTCAACGCTGCAATCTTTTCTTGGTCTGTGTGAACTGTGTGTATCCCTTTCAGGAGGTACGCAATGATCAAGGCATACTCAAAGTCTCTAGGCACACTGTCTCGATTTATTACGTCGCTCAGAGGTGGTAGATAGGCGGGTAATATGCTCAAAATCAACTTAGAATTCACGAGATCATCCCTGTGCTTAGTTCACTTCTCATTTGATGGCCAGGATGGTCCAGCTCGAGATGTTGACGGAGAGGCTAGCAGTCCTCTCATGGATGATGCTTGTACACTTGTGGATAATCCTCTCTCCGACATGACTCTTTCAGTCATCAGGTCAAGGAGTACTTCTATCAATGATTCTTTGATTGCGTTGAGTTCCTCAGACATATGCGCTCGGGATTAATTAGATCAGGGTAAAATTAACTTAGACACTACAGTGATATAGAGAGCAAGAGTGCAACAATCACTGTATGAATTTGGCTTAGTCTGTGGGCTCAAATTCTCAATTAGAAAAAGTGTTCTCGGTGCATGGCACGATGGGATAAATAGGTAACTCAACAATAATTCACTTGCAACGGGTATGAAGCCTCCATTAAGCCTGTTCTATTCATTATGGCATGGTCCAATGGTGTGATGACAAGCCATAATTTCCTTTCTTCCCATTCAGAGCATCAATTGAATAGTTATAATGTCCCCAACGGCTATATTGCTTCGCCATGGCGGAGTGCCATGTGTCGCTGTTCTAATATCCTGACGAAGTTCCAATTTTGCAAATTTCCCTCCTATGAAGTTCCCTCTGGAAATTTCTGTAACTTTTCAATCTTATCCCTCTTCTTACTTAGCTTCCTGGCCTTCTTTCCAGTGAGCTTCATCTCTGTATGTCTTTTTTCATTCTGATTCTTATCTTTGTTTGACATAGTCATTGCGTGTTGTTGAGATTCTTTCCTAGGATTCAAGGGTATTACCTCTTCTTTATCTGGGGTAGGTACTTCAATCTTCAACGAGTCCTCTAATTTTCTTGCAACTTCGACATCTAGGCCTCTAGTGTTAAATAGTTTCAATCTTTTCTCCTGTTCTTCAATCAAGTGTGTGATCCTTCTGGTCATGAAATATTTTAACTCTTGTTTCTTCTGCTCCAAAACTTTTTCTTCTTCCTCTCATCTGGCTTGATCTCTATCAATCCAAGGTTTTCTTAGTAACATGGTAAACAGGGTGTTGTCTTCAATAAATTTAATAATATCAAAATCTTCTTCTGTCGAAGTTCCATTGGCATTCATAGATATCTAAGTGAGCTTTCCACACAGGTTTACCAGTTTTCCTCTGAATAATCCTACTCCTCCTAATGAAGGAATCATAGTAGGCCTCCCTATAGCTTCCCAAGTTCTCTCTCTCATGATATTCACCGGTGTCTCTTCATCCATAACACAGTCAATGTCGAAGTCTCATATTCTTGCTTCGATGCATTCTTTTTCTTTGAAGATCTCTGATAATCTAAATTGTCGGTGGTCATTCAGGGTTTATTTCATTTGTAACAATACTTTCTCTAATTCTCTCTGGGATTTTGCTATTTCTGGATCTGTGTTAGGGTTTTCCTGGTTCAAATTCATTCTTTCAACTTTAGCAATCATTCTAGGTCAATCCAACACTTCATGGTCCATAGCTTTGAAACAAAGACAACTAGGTCTTCTTCTAGGGCATTCCTTAGCAAGATGTCCTGGTCTTATGCAGCTGTAACAAAGGGTTAATCCTCTCTTTCTTTTAAGTGATCCCCAACTTCTCCTGTACTATGTGCTAGGAGCATAGGAGCTAACCTGCAACAAATTCTTTCTAGGATCCTGCATCCATTTGTTAGTCCAAACATTCTTTCTATGCATAGGTATAACATATCTTTCACTATTCTTGTCAGATCTATTAATATCAAATCTTCTTTCATCTATCAACACCCTATTTTTCAAACTAGGACAGACTCTATTAAACATACCTAGATCCATACTCTAGAAACAAATTTTTTCACTTATCTTACTTCTACAGAGCACAAAGATTCTAGATCTAAAAATTTCACTATTCTTACCTTTATTAGAGCACAGAGCTTGCATATCTTACCTCTTTTAATAAAAAATTCTCACTTTTACCTTTCTTAGAGCACAAAAATTTCAGATCTTGCTTCTTTCCTTCATATCCGACTTCTTTTCTTCAGATTGGGCTTCTTTCTTTTAGCACGGAGCTTTATAAATCAAGTAGAATACAGTGCACTAGAGCGACAGATCTATGCATAGAGCTTTCACAACTTCAAGATTAATCTTTGCAGAAAGCTTCTTATTTCTTAGTTCCTAGCAATCACAGTTTCCGTCCTAACAACGGAACCATTGTTGGCACAGGGGAAAACCTAGGGTTCAATGCTACAATAGCGCACCAAAAAAACCCTAACTACTGGCCCTTTCGACAACACCTAAGAAGCAGATGAAGTCTCACTCGAGGTAGAGGCAGGGGTGGTTGCGAGACTCATGTGTCTGCAACCTTAGCTGGGACACAAATACGTGATTATGATACTTAATGGAGCACTTAGCACCGTCAGATTCTCAATATGCAATCAATATCTACTTCGCTGGTAAAACATAGCTTCACAACATTCACATTGATCTAATGTAATTAAGCACTTAGCAAAAATAGATGGATCAGATCTAGCATAAGAAAGCATTAAGCACATTCATAGAATTCAGATCTAACATTCATATCACAAAGCATAAGAAGATATAGCACAGAGCCTCCGAACCCTTCTCCGCATAGGACAAAAGATCTGCGTAGCTCGCTAGATCCTTCTTCCTTGCGTTACAGCACAAATCCTTCCACTGTCCATTACAACCACTTGCACTTAGCTATGTAAGTCTCTTATAGTCATGCATAAAGAACTTGCAGACTCTACTTGCACTTAGCATACATTCACATCACATATATGCACCACCACTTCTATCTTAGCCTAAGCATCTATTTATATATTACAAAATAGGCCTAAACATGGATAAACCCATGGGCCGACATCCCAATCCTGTTACATAATCCCCAAAACCCAAAAAGGACCCAAAAAGGGGCCAAGATCCCGTGATCTCCACTTCATCTTGCGCTCCTCCTTCGATAGGCTGTCGAAGTCCAAAATAGGTCAACACGACCAAGAATCTCCCAAAGCTTGGTCAAGGGTCAGTGGCCCGGTATTTAACATAGCCCAATAGCCATCCAGGGATAGGTTTTTTGACTTCCTCAACCCTAAATTGTGGTAGGGTTTTGAATCTTCTAGAATATTCTTGAAATCCCTCCCGTGGCTAGCCCCATATGCATGAGTATGGGGCTTGATGTGACATCCTCTCGTACCATGGTGGTGAACATAGTAGGTTAGCTTGGAAGAGGCATAACTTTTGCATACGAGCTCCAATTGACATGCTTTTTTCACCGTTTGAAAGGTATCGATGTGTAGAATAGCGTCATGGGGTCCGAGCTATGCTTGGAAAGTTTTAAACCCAAAATGATATTTGATGCCTCAAAATGGCCCCGAAAGGTTCTACACCCCAATTTTCCAAACTGGGACCTGCCACTAAAATGGACCTGCAAGCTTATTCCTCCAATTTTTCCACTCTAAAAGCATCTATATAGATGAAAAATAATGTAATGGTCCAATCCAGATCATACCTCCCCATTTAAGGAGGATTTTGGTCCCCAAAATATTTATTGAATGAGGTGACGAAAATTTTCCTCTACCTTCTCCCTGGAGTACCACTTTGCTTTCCTTGGAAGTTGTCCTTTCAACCCAATCTGCCAAAGTTCATGTTGCCCCAGTCTTGTAGGTATGGACTACTTTTGAAAAAATGTGTCCTTTGCTAACTCTTCCTGAGCATCTGCTGCTAAGTCCTCTATGCAAGGTAGAACCTCCTCCTCCTCCTGATCCAACATGGAATCTCATAGAGTTTGAGATTATCCACCCTCACTACTAAGTAAATGCACATGTATGGGGGTAGACTGAGTCTATGGGCATTATCTCCCACCTTTTCCAATACCTCAAAAAGACCATACCGCAGAGCCTTGATCTTCATACTAAGACTTTGTAGCCTTTCCTTATTCAGTTGTAACCATACTCTGTCTCCCACTCTAAATGTTCTTTGTATTCTATGTTGGTCATGTCTAGCATTGTACTTTTCATGTGACTTCTTCAGTGTCTCTTGTACTTGAAAATGGATCTACCTCATCTTCTCAACATTTTTTTCTACTTTTAATGCATCTCTTGTGAGGTCCTCCCTAACTCCTCCTTGTTGTCCATATACAACATCTACAGGTGAAGGTGAAAAATATCCAAAGCAAGTTTCGAAAGGTGACTTACGAGTAGAAGTGTGGACTGCTCTATTATAAGAGTGTTATATATAGATCAAATTTGCATCCCAGGTATTTAGATGCTTCTAATTGTAATCCCTCAAAAGATGCACCAAAGTCCCGTTGACTACTTTTGTTTGCTCATCTGTTTGTGGATGGAATGTTGTAGACTTCATCAACTTAGTGTCCATCATCTCCCACAAAGTAGTCCAAAATGCACCGAGAAATATGGTATCCCTATCTAATATGATGCTCCTTGGTATGCCAAAGTGCACCCACACCTGTTCAAATAACTTGTGTGTTGCTTCTTGTCCATTGATGGTCTTTTTACAAGGTGCGATAATGAAAATTTTTCTAAACTTGTCAATTACCACAAATAGATAGTCATGTCCCTTCCTGGTTGTTGGTAAAACTCCCACAAAATCCATGGAAATAATTTCCCAAGGTCGAGTGGGTATAGGTAAGGGATGGTATAGACCTTGTTTCATGTTACTAGGTTTGTTGGTACAACAAAGTATACATCCTATAATATACCATGCTACATCTTCTTGCATTATGGGCTAGTACACATACCTCTATAAGTTGGAAACTGTCTTCCCAACACCAAAATGTCTTACAACCTTGAAGGTGTGAGCCTCTATGATGAGATACAATCGTTCACATTTAGGAACACAAAGCTTATTGAGCTTGTAGAGTAAACCATTTTGAAAATGATAGTCCACCTTTTTCTCACCTTATTCTATATGAATTTGGCCCTGTAGCTTTTCAAACACCTGCTTGAAGTCATCATCTTCTGTGTATGCCTCTTTGTATGCATCATGGGTAAAAGGATCCATGTGCATCAAAGTTCCCAAAGCTATAATATTTGATGTGGGTGGCCATGAAAGCATGTCTTCCAACTTTTTTGTGCTACCCTTCTTATACTTTGTGACCAAATGAAAATTCTATAAGAACCCCATCCATTTGTAGTTGTTACAAGAAAAATCACTCTATGGCATGGGGTAAACCACAACAGATGGAATGACTGCAGAAATCAACTCTAGTCTCAAGTATGCTATGTAAACAAATATGCTAACAAGACAAGATAAAGAGCCTATCTCATCTGTATGTTTGAAGAAGACCACTGTTGAGCACTCGACTTAAAGCTATACAATTACAACTTGTCCTCAACAACCAAGATACGAAAGCATATGGTGATAATATATACAATTAGCACATATAATAGAATAATCCATCAATATTCATAAAAAATATACCCATGGAATAACAATTCAAATATTTGCAAGACATTAATTGGATGAGGAAAGAGTATTTCTATTAAAATATGATCAACAAAAGTGTATGAATGACAAACTTCAGTGTCAGCACGTCTTAGAGCCGAGAAACTAAGTCGCTTCTAGACGGGTGTTATCACTGAAATTTCGTCCGCACAGGGCGACAAGAACTCCGCATCATCAGCACAGAAAAACAGTCATTCATAGCACAAGGATTAGTTCCACAACACAGCAAAAGAGCCAAAACTATACAAAAATGGCTAAAAAATTAAAAAGCGCATTGCACCCACTGAGAACGCGTGCATGCGCGCAACATCATCGTATATCGGGCGCATAAGCGCGGCTGTGGGGTGCAAAACCCGCGCGCCTGCCAAACGGCGCATTTATGAAACTGGTCGGCCTCCCAACCACTATTGGATCAGCTCCCAATTCGATTTGACATCAAATCCGAGCTCAATCTGCATGGGGAGGCTGGTCAAAGACTTAATGGTGCCCTAAAGGGCCTCTTTTCACATTCAAAAGGGGTTGCATAATAGCTCAAAGCTTGGCTATAAAAAGCCATGAATGACCATCATTTCTTCAAGGAATTCTTCATACTGTTATGCTGCTGAGATTGCTATAGACTCCTTCTTTGGCAACACACTTTGTAAGCTGCATTTCATAAGCTATTCACCCCTCACTTGTGTTAATAAGCTTGGAGTTCTTTCATCCACATTTCATCTTTTCTTGTAAGGAGAGCAAATCAATTGAGGGCCTCAAAGAGCCTTCCATTGGAGAGGGAAGGGACCCAAGTCCTCTTTCTCCTTTGTGTATCTTTGGATTTCATCAATCAGACCAGCCTATCTATTGGTGATATTGTTCCATTGTCACTTGTTTTTAGTTTTTGTTTCTATGCTCATGTTGTTATTTAGTTTTTGTTTAATTCTTGTTAATAGCTTTACTGATTTCTTTCTAACCTTTTACATTACAGCTGTCATGACTAGCAGAGCCCAACTAGGCATGTAAGTGCTCACTTTTTGCTCATACATTGATGAAAAGAGCACGAACAGATTGGCGACCATACTGGGGAATTTGGTAAATTCCTCCCTCATTTGGGCTTCATTTTCTTTCCTGTTTATTTCACTGACTTGCAGGTTCAAAAACTGGCCTCAGCCGACCTGACTGACAGTCAATTCATCAACAATTGAAGAGAAATCGATCCGTATTTTTTCCTGGACTCTTTTACGCAGGCGCGCGGGTATTGCCACCCATAGGCGCGCATCGTGCGCTTAAGCGCTTTTTCTCTTCTGTTTTGCCTGCGCACAAGCGCGGGAATGCGCCTCTGTCCACACAGGAGGCCGCGCATTTGGTTCAAAAATTTTGCATTGTAAGCTCTTAGATGTTGGGAAACTCATTTCCTTTGATGATAATGTGTAAGCTCTGAATACTACACTACTTAGCCCCTCAAC
>ML786991.1:672956-692388 GCA_009831015.1 Picea engelmannii | reverse complement strand
TAATCTTTTTTAGCCAACTTTGTATAGTTTTGGCCCTTTTGATGTGCTGTGGAGTTAATCCTTGTGCCATGGATGATTGTTTTTCTGTGTTGATGATGTTTGAGTTCTTGTCGCCCTGTGCGGACGAAATTTCAGTGATAACAACTGGCATGTAGTCTTTCCCACTGTATTGCATTTCCATTCCAGTCACACCCTCTGATATTGGCCTTTAGGATACCCATTCCCGGCTCGGCAGTACTCACACCTCCATTTGCATTTTTGGGGTACTGTCACCCGGTAGCATCCTCACCTACATGAGTTGTCCCATTTATAGCACCTATTGGCACTTTTGACACTCATGTTGTTCTCCATTACCCTTTAGGGATGGGAGTCCCGATAGTCTTTTATCATGTTGCAGATCGACCACATACTCCTTCTCCTCATTTTGCTAGCTTTCCCAAAAGGACTCCCAGATCATCGCTTTATGCTTCAGTTCGTTTTGACTGCACCTCCGCAGGATCATGAACCCTCCATTTCATCCATTATCAGTTTGCCCATCTGCGAACCAATCTTCATTTCACCTACCTCATACAGAAACTCGCCAATGGGGCCCCCACCCTTCATTCGTTTTTTCCGACATTCTTGCCCTGCCTGGGGCACTCATTTTATACTGGGGCACCCGTTTCTGTATTTTGTACATCTTTCCCACATTTATTCATTATTTACTGTACAAACACCTTTATTTCCAGCCTTTTACAGTTAGTCACTTTCGTCGTCACTGCAGGCGACCTTCTTTCCTCTTTTGGCCACATGCAACCCATGTCACCCTTGGTTGGAGCATTACTTCTCATTCACCCTCGTCGGCATCGTCTATATCTTCAGAGTACTACCCAGGTCACTCACCCTTTATCCTCTGACTTTGTTCACCTTGTCCCGCCTCTGGCACAACTTCTCCTCGGTCTTGGCGTCCCCCTGACACTCGACCTTGTCACACGGTTGCGGCCACTGTCTCTCTCATATATCCTCCAACCAAGGGCAGTTTTGAGTCATCCCACTTTTTGACTTCGTCCATGTACCTCTGCCACTTCATCACCTCAGTAGATTCCACAGAGTACCTTTTTACTCTTGGGAGTTGCGTCTCCCTTTTGTCGACATCAGCATACCTTTCCAAAAGGGCGACAGTATCTTGGTCCTCATTTCCCATTTAATGAGTGATCTCGGACGGCACAGGGGGAAACACCATGGCTCCCTGATGTCATTGACCCCCATAACATTTGACGCCAACACTTTCTCATGTTGCGGTGGGTCTTACTTTGCGACTATTGCAGTTTTTATCATCATTTGCCGAAGACCTCTGAACTTGGTCGTGCCACCACTGCCCACACCACTGTCGTTGTTTACTACCATGACCATTACCACTGGTTCAGAGTATGTTCCTTTGCAGAATTGTCTTCTGCCTTTCTCATTCTGCCCCCGAGGGCGCTGCAGTCGTCTACATCAACAATTCAGACATCTTTTTTTTCAGAGTTACATTACACGAGCATGGGGCATGCCCGCCTTGTTTGTACACACTTGTATATTGTTTCACACCTTGTGGAAGGTCGGATCTACAGGTTCCTGTCTTCTCCAACGGATTGCTCTATACGGTCTCACTCTTGCTCTCCCTTACCACACCATTCTCAGTCAAAGAAACATTGATGAATTTCGGCTATACGTTTTTCTCCTAACCTCATCCATCAGGGGGCATCTGTTATCACTGAAATTTCGTCTGCACAGGGCGACAAGAACTCCGCATCATCAGCACAGAAAAACAGTCATTCATAGCACAAGGATTAGTTCCACAGCACAGTAAAAGAGCCAAAACTATACAAAAATGGCTAAAAAATTAAAAAGCGCATTGCACCCACTGAGAACGCGCGCATGCGCGCAACATCATCGTATATCGGGCGCATAAGCGCGGCTGTGGGGTGCAAAACCCGCGCGCCTGCCAAACGGCGCATTTATGAACACGAAAAGAGCATGAACAACGGGCCTCCACCACTTCAATCCTCCACCAAAGGCAAGCTCATATAAGAGAGACAATGAGGTTCTTTATCAAAGAGGGAGAGCTTGGGGGATGAACAATGTGTTAAGACTTAAAAGGACAAATGGATGTAGACTCAATATGAAGTGAATAATTTCTCCAGAGTAACTTTGTTCTCAAAGTTGAATTCTTCTCTCTTCTCCACAACTTGGATATGGCCCATTTATAGCCTTCAAATGGAACTGAAGGGCCGAGTTGGAACGTTTCCAGTGTATGGAAGGTCAAGGATCATGGATCTTGTTACATGACATGAAAACCTGACACCATTTTTTAATTTTGGGCACAAAACCCTATGTACGCGGGCTGTAATGGTGCAACCTGCATATACACATGTTGTATAGATGTTATGGAGCGTATATGTGGAAAAATACAATTTTTAGCTCTAGGAATTACAAAAAGGGACTTCATGTCTGCATAGGGAAATGGAAAATCCCTTCTGAGAAAGTTGCATGGGGTGAGGAAAATCTTGCTATAACAGATGCCACCTAATGTGTGACGTCAGAGAAGTATCTGCGATGGCCGAAATGCATTATAATTCCCAGAAGTAGAGTAATGGAGACCCAGCTAGATGAACTAGCTTCTCATAAGAATATTACAATTCATAATGACTTTGTACACATGGATGCCAATTTGAATTACACTACAGATCCATGTGGAAATATACCAAACAACTGTTCATGGACATGTATAGGAAATACAAAGGTAGATACGTGCCATAGGCTATCATAGTCATGAACAAGACCTAGTGAAAACCATTCTCAAAATCAATCTGAAGATATCTATATAAAATGGAGTACAATCTGATCTCCCACGATCACTAAAGTCATATAGGTACTAGTCCAATGAATGATAGCAACAACTTACGAAAATTGTGACTATGAACTGATGTCTTCAAGTCTTCTACATGATTCACCAAAGGTGCAAGTCTACATCATGTGAATAAAGGAGTTGAGGTCGAACACAATGAGACTTTGTTTGATTACCAGTCATTAAGGTATACCGTTAAAAAATGTGAGACAACCTACCTATTAGCACTAGAAGTCATCTTTAGATTACAGAGAAGGTAAGCCCAATACCCATCATTTTATATGCCACAATGAATTAATTTAAAGAGGTCGAATGGGCACAGACTCAAGAAAATATCATTTTAACTAAAAAAACTGAACCAGCATGCACAAGTAGTTGAGATCTTGATCAACTTTAGTCAGTAAGTTGTAGTATAGGTGAGTAGGAGGAAGAATTGGTGAGGAGAAGTGAATGATACTGCTATGGGCATCAAGCCTTCTAGTAGCTCAGAGAGGAAAAACTCAAACTCAAGAGTAGTCTTGAGCTCAAGCTTCGGACACTGAAATATGTCCAAACAACATAGTTACAGAAGTAGAATGATCAAACCTCCATCACCCTGAAACTATAATGACTCGATAGGATCTTCCATGCCCAAGCCATCCAGTGTAAGAGGGAAAAGATAACATAGGGAACTGAGTAAAACCGATCACGATACAACTATATTCAAACCTACATTATAACAACATAAAAATACTCGGCTGGATAGTCCATACCCAAGTGTTTCAACACATATTTTACAGAGAGATGAAAAGAAGTTGACTTCTATTGAACAAGAAATCTCAAATTAAGATACATAACCAGAGAACCAGAGCTTCATCAAAACTTTACAATACGGGAGCCTTGCTCAACCATCGACCATAAAAAAATATAAAAAATGCCTACATATGCTCAAAACAATTTGCCATCAACAACAGAGGTGTGCCCAAGTCATTTCATTCAAGGCTTTACGTTTTCATGATGTCTGGCAGACTGTGCATGCAATATTATGTCAGACACAAGCTTTTGCCAGATGCAAACGTGCTTCAGAAGGGACCTGAAGAGAAACAGACTTGCTGACAGTTCTTTTTGGATTTCCATTTATGCGGTGAGATGAGGTTTCAACACCCTCCCTCACTTTCATTAACTTTTTGCATCAGGATCAGGATGGGCCCAAGTCAACTCTGCACCTGGGAAACTTGGTGGCCTCACCCTACTCTTGCTCTTTTTCCATCTGGATCTTCATTGGATGCTTGCAGGGAAGACTGACAGGAAGACGTGGAGTGAGGTGATGGCGAGAAGTGAGGTGCTTGTTGAAAACCGACAGGCTACCATGAATGATCGGTGACCATGTGGAAGGATGAGGGACAGAGTGGTGACTGGGAATGCATGGGCGCCAGAATTTTGGAAGTTGAGGTGTAGAGGTGCAAGGGTGATGTGACAAAGGAAGAGGACGTGGAGGCAGAGGGAGAGACTGCGGTGGAAAATTAGTGCGATGGGTTAGGGAGTGGGGACAACAACACAAGTGGAGGTGACATGGAGTAGAGAGGAACACGTGGCGGGAGGTGAGAGGCGACTTAAGGAAAAAGGGAGGAAGGTGAGTGGAGGACAAGTGTCGGGAGGTGAGAGGGAGAGATGGAAAGGGAGATGTGAGTGATCAGGGGGGATATGAAAACATGATGGAGGTGACATGGAGGGGAAGTGGAAGACACATGTCGGGAGGTGAGAGGGAGATATTTGATAGTGGGAAGGGGTCAGGCGCACAAGTGATGTGAGTGGAGGACAGGTGGTGGTAATGGGAGGAGATAAGGAGGTTATCTTGGAGGGGGGGTAGGTAGTAAGTGGTTTAGCGTGTGGGCAGGGGGGTCTGAGTTGATGGGGAGGTGCCACGTTAGTGGGGGGCCCACACTAGAAAACCAGTAACTGAGACCCCCCCTGTTAAAGGTAGAAGGTCGGGGGGGGGGTCCAATATTAGACGAGGACCGTAGATCTGAGCGTGTTATGCTCAGCCTCTCAGATTTAAGTGCGCCTTAGGACAATGCACCAAGAGGTCAAATCACTCCCCCCGACCTTGGATAAACACATTTGTGGGTTTTTATCTTGCTTTCCTTCATTTTTTCACCAAGAGGCCATTTCCTAGGGATAAAACACCCCCTACCAACATATGTGCTAACATTAGGCTCCATAGGGGATAGAGAACTCCTTGCGAGGCTCTAAGAACTACTTTTGCAACTTTAGTTCCTCAGAGTTGGGTTTTGGTGTCACTGCTAAAAAAACATCCTACTGAGGAATATAGGCTGAAAATCACACTATTCTAAAAACGAAAGAAAATACACATGCTCCAAAGGAGATTATTTATGTACACTCCTAGGCTACTTGATTTTTACAAAGTGCTAGGTGAAAGAAAACTTCCACCATAGCCATTCAAGTAACTTCCTAATTGGAAGACCATTTACTCTGTCAGTGATCGATAACAGATAATGAAATTGTGCCAACAAATCGATCACATATTTCAACTTTCCTCTTAGTGCTGAAAGTAAGACAAGGTGGGGAGGCTTGAATTCCTGGAACAATTGAAACTCCATGAACTCCCCTACAGGGTCATCAAATAGGTGATACACCTTACTAGATGGGTAACAAAAATCTTGCTCAGTCTTACAGCTACTCATCTCTGGCTGAATGTCTGTGGCAAGAATAGGTGAGTTCTCGGCCAGAGGTGAGTGCAAGGCTAATGCAGGCTGCTGGTCCACTTCCTCTTTGTTTGCTCCAATATCATCAGCTAGTTGAGGGCAAGAAATCTCTTCAGGTATATCCATGAATGAGTGCGTCTCCTTAACATGCTTCTCAGTGCTTTCTCTGGGCCCAGGATGGATGATTTCCACACAATGTTTTCCCTTAATGTATAAAGGAAAAGGCTCTATAGTATGAACTTGGAAATATTTCATATCTACATCATAATCTGATTCATAGATGTCATACACAAGCTGGATGCTCCCTAAATTAAAAAAATTTAAGGTAGGGATCTACTCTTTTACAGGCTCCAGACAGGAGACAAGTTGTACATTTGTCTCCTCCCGTTCTCCTTCATGGCTCTCCCAAGGATCAGATTCATAATCATCATAAACAAGAACCATGTAAAATCTCTGTTCTTGGTCATCTTCATCGGGATATTCATTAAAAGTTGGCTTCTCTAGTTCAGTACTCAACATCACTCCTTCATCATAAGCAGGGCTACCAAAATCATCGATTTCAAGAACCAGAATATCCTCTGCATCTCCTTCATAAGAGCAACAAGCATGATCTGCCTCCAATTTTTCTATATTTGCATAAAGTGATTTTACCTGCTCTATCAACTCACCCAAGGCATATCCTTCATCCTCACAGCCTTCATAAGAAACAACCATACTCTAAACACAGTCTCTATATTCCTCACAACAAGTATGACAAATTAACTCATAGGAATAAAACTTTTGAAAATGCCTATTGAAAGCTGCATGAAACTATTCCAGGGAGGAGATGCTAGTGGGGGCCAAGGAGTGATACCACTCATGAGAATCTCCCGCTAATGAGAACATGAACATCTTCATAAGTAAATCCTCCTGATGTATTTCCTACTGATGCATGAGTTCATGAAACTCATGAAGATGCTCGGCAGGGCTTTCATCTCTGTGTTCTCTAAATATGGGAAAAAAATCACCCCACTCATCCATAGTAGGAACAACAATGGGAAAACTAGGAATGACAGAGAAATTAAAAGGAGTAAACCTCTGAGCCAAGATGGATTTAATTTGAGAATATGACTGCTAAAGGCTGTGGATTTGCCACTGGATTCTTTAATCATGGAGTCGCCAGGTGCATTATGTGCAGTCTGAATGTGTTTGGTCTTTGTTCACCATCAAAGGCCAGATCTGATCATGTCGTTCTCCCAGGGAGATTTTCAATCTAGGACAACAACTAAAGACTTCTTGATGAAGCCTTCTTTCTCAATGATCCTCTCTAGGTCAGCTTCAGGTGTAGCCAAAGGCAGTTGTGGAGTAGACCTCGTGTGTCTGCCTCTGGAAGCCACAACCAAAATAGGGGAGTCGAAATAGTGGAGTCGCCAGGTGAAAGATGCAATCTTTGATGTACTGAGTTTTGATGCACCTTCAGAATCAATAAGCTTTGTCATTCTATCCCAGGGAAAGGTCTTCAATCGTTCTCCAGCAATGACGCCAAAAATGTTAGCACTAGAAGTCACCTTCAGATTGCAGAGAAGGTAAGCCCAATACCCATCAGTTTATATGTCACAATGAATTAATTTAAAGAGGTCGAATGGGTACAGACTCAAGATAATATAATTTTAACTCTGAAAATTGGACCAGCATGCACAAGCAGTTGAGATCTTGATCAACTTCAGTTAGTAAGTTGTAGTATAGGTGAGGAGGAGGAAGAATTGGTGAGGAGAAGTGAATGAGACTGCTATGGGCATCAGGCCTTCTAGCAGCTCAGAGAGGAAAAACTCAAATTCAAGAGAAGTCTTGAGCTCAATCTTCAAACACTTAAATATGTCCAAATAACATATTTACAACAACAAAATGATCAAACCTCCATCACCCTGCAACTATAGTGACTCGAATGGATCTTCCATGCCCAAGCCATCCAGTGTAAGAGGGAAAAGATAACACAAGGAACTGAGTAAAAACGATCGTGATACAACTATAATAAAACCTACATTATAACAACATAACAATACTCGGCTGGATCATCCATACCCAAGTGTTTCAACACAACTTTTACAGAGAGATGAAAATAAGCCGACTTCTATTGAACAAGAAATCTCAAATCAAGATACATAACCAGAGAACCTGAGCTTCATCAAAACTTTACAATATGGGAGCCTTGCTCAACCATCGACCATAACAAAATATCAAAAATGCCTACATATACTCAAAAAATTCTCCATCAACAACAAAGGCATGCCTGGGTCATTGCATTCAAGGCTTTATGTCTGCATGCTGTCTGGCAGACTGTGCATACAGTCTTGTGTCAGATGCAAGCTTCTGCCAAACACAAACGTGCTTCAGAAGGGACCTACAGAGAAACAGACTTGCTAATAGTCCTTTCTGGATTTCCATTTATGTGGTGAGATGAGGTTTCAACCACCTCCCTCACTTTCATTAACTGTATGCATTGGGATCAGGACGGGCCCGAGTCAACTCTACACCTAGAAAACTTGGCGGCTTAACCCTACTCTTTTTCCATCTAGATCTTCGTTGGATGCTTGCAGGGAATACTGATAGGTGGACATGGAGTGAGGCGATGGTGGGAAGCAAGGTGCTTGGTGAATACTGGTAGGATAATAGGAATGATCGACAACCATGTGGAAGGACGAGGAGACAGAGTGGTGATTGGGAATGCGTGGGCACTAGAATTTTGGAAGATGAGGTGTAGAGGCACAAGGGTGATGTGGAAAAGGTAGAGGACATGGAGGCAGAGGGAGAGGATGCGATGGAAAAGCAGTGTGATGGGTTAGGGAGTGGGGACAACAACACGGGTGGAGATGACATGGAGTGGAGAGGAACAGGTGGCAGGAGGCAAGAGGTGGCTTAAGGGAAAAGGGAGGAAGGTGAGTGGAGGACAAGTGTCGGGAGGTGAGAGGGAGAGATGGAAAGGGAGATGTGAGTGGTCAGGGGGGACATGCCATCATGAATGAGGTGACATGGAGGGGAAGTGGAAGAAACATGTCGGGAGGCGAGAGGGAGAGATGTGACAATGGGAAGGGGTCAGGCACGCGAGTGATGTGAGTGGAGGACAGGTGGTGACATGAGTGATGGAGGTAATGGGAGGCGGTAAGGAGGTTAGATCGGAGGGGGGGGTAGGTGGTAAGTGGTTTAGCACGGGAGGGGGGGGGGTCCAAGTTGATGAGGAGGCACCACGTTAGTGGGGGGCCTATGCCAGAAAACCACTAACTCAGACCCGCACTCCCTGTTAAAGGTAGAAGGTCAGGGAGGGGGGGGTCTGATATTGGATGAGGAGCGTAGATATGAGCGTGCTATGCTTAGCCACCCAAATCTGATCGCGCCTTAGCACAATGTGCCAAGAGGTCAAATCACTCCCCTCGACCTTGGATAAACACTTTTGTGGGTTTTTAGCCTGCTTTCCTTCATTTTTTCGCCAAGAGGCCATTTCCTAGGGAGAAAATACCCCCTACCAACATATGTTCTAACACTACCGATAATGAAAGTAGGTATCAAGGCACCAAGTACATTCTTACAAGTGTGAATAAAGGTTTTGAGGTCGAACACTTGAACAATCCATCGATCATGAGACAATTGATGTATTCCCAACTGTCGATGGCGAGAGAACATGCCACTGATGACTACAAGCCTCTAGGTACTCATAGGACTCTAGGCCTTGTTTCCAAAATATATGAGCTGAAGTTGATGGAAGGAGACCTATTGAAAGAAGATCTTTAAGTCATCTCTCATTATTCAGCACGAGGTACAAAGCAATAAATTGATGATTTCAAGGAACTCGAACAAAGAACATGTTCATGAACCAATGACCCTGTGCGTCTTTTGCATGCACTAGATGCAAGTAGTGCACAAAAAGACCCTCTGAATAGCATCCAATAATGAAAACTACCAACAAAGGCGAGGAAACAACCAATAAGGCTAATGGAATCTAAGACACTGCATGAATCCCAGTGTGTGAATATATTTCTTGTCGTTGAACACAAGGGAAACCCCCTAGTCAGCGACCAGTGAGGAGATGTCGACTGATGGGTTCAAGGTTACCTACCTATAATGAAAGGAGGACCAAAGTGAACAGTAGGACACCAAATAGACATCCTTTCAAATCCAATTAATGAACATGAAAGAGACAAGTTCACTCGACAATCTTTTCGATTTTTTAAAAGAGATTAAACAAGACTCATGGGAGTCCCATAGGTATAAGTCAACATGCTTATGGGTAATAAATGAGGTTCAAACGTAAAGTTGTATTAGCTATAAGGGACTCTCGTTCCTACGAAAAAATCTTCGCATGGGCACTGAATGACACAAAGGTTCTAACGAGGGCACCCATGTTTGGTAAGTCTCTACCATTTACTAACGACACTTCTAGTAGTAGACAGAAGGTTCCGTGTCGCTAATAAGTGGGTTCATACCTAAGGCATATGGATCACATGCATAGGATAATGCAAAAAATGAAAAAATGGATGGACGACCTATCCTATATGTTGGTCAAGAGGATACCTGCCAAAGTCATGAACGAGCGACAAAACACTAGAACCACAAGAATCCCTGGAAAAAACCACCAAAACCGACTTGTTCCACTGCACTATTAGTCCATTTAGGCCAAAAACTAAGCAAAACTATGTCAAGTGGGTAATTTTTTTCTATAAATAGTAAAAAACATAACCAATTTACCATATCATTTGTATTTTTTACCCAAATAGTGCATTTTAGACCAAATTGCCTCCAATCTTCAACTATCGATTGCGGGAGCTATGAGTGACGGAATTGACAACTGTTTAGACTAAGTAAGTCTTCTTTCCCTTATCTTCATTAGAAAATAGGGTGTACATGGGCTGTAATTCATTGGGTCATGTATACGCATCCCTATACATGACTGTTATCAAAACAAACCGTGTATATGCATCCCTATATATGACTGTGTAAACTATAGCTTGCGTATAAGTCCGTGAGTTGATTTTTTTAAATGATATTGATTCAAAATTTGATTTTAAACTTGCAGGATGGTGCTAGAGTGGAGAGAAAGAGAGCATGAAGAGGTTGATGTTGCATTAGAAAGAGATCCAGGGGCCCAATTAACATTAAGAAGATGCAGGCTATATAAATTTTGGGCTCTCAAAGGAATGAGGGCTCAAGTGAGACTACTCCAGATGTTGGTGAACTACTGGGATCTGGATATAGAGGCCTTCAACCTCGATGGGAAACCATTGAGGATTGAAGTCGAGTACATACACTTTCTGACAGGATTATCACGTTGAGGGTGAGGTGGTGAACCTGAAATCCTGGAGAGTTGGGAGTGGCATGAATATATAGGACTACATAGCCACTCACTGCATTGCAGGGACCGCAAAGGTAGGGAGCCAACTCCCAATCAGAGCGATCAAAAACCTGAGTCTCAAGATCACCGTCCTAGTGTTGGAATGGATCATAGGGTTGGCCTCATTGCATTAGGCATCAAGGCCACTTATGTTCTATTCATTGGAGTTCTTGCGACCCATGATTTATGATTGGTGCACCTCACTGCTGGCCAGCATGAAGAGATGACACACTAAAAACAAGGTAGAAAGAGAAAATTTGGGTTTGCATCTATTTCATGTAGTTTTTTATTTGAGCAGGGTCAAGGCTTGGGCCCTAGAGTCTATATTGTTCTGCATGGAACTCACGATCCAACCATGTCACGGTGGACCAAGGTAATGAGGCAGTTGGGGGGTGCTAGGGTACCAACACCCTACAACGATAAGTTTGTCTTCCGGTGGCTTCGACAGGTGATAGCTCTGGACGACTACCCATATGTAGGGATCGAATTCAGAGGAGATCCAGACATGCCATTACCACCAAGTTCCACCTAAGGAGACATTGGTATGAATTTTTTTTTAAATATTTCATTTTTTTTTTGTATTTTTGAAAAAGAAAAAAACAAAAATATTTTTGGATGATGTCAATTACTAATTAAAAGATGTATTGTTACGCAAATGTGGGTCCACGAAAACTAGATGGAATCCCATGACACCTACAGAGGCACCGAGGGGATGAGCCAACAGGAGGAGACACTGAGAGAGTGCTTCAAAACGTGTAAGGAAACCTGTCTCATTTGACACAAAGAATTCCCATGGTTCAAGTAGAGGATCTGCCAGAGGTGATGCAGTGGCAGGTGGTGTGTGTGCCCCGTTATTGGGTGTGACTTTTTTGACATCTCACAAACGCCATGCTATGTTATCATGACACACATCTGGGGCCAGAGGCATAGATTTCATGGTTATTATATTGATTGATTGTATATGTATTTTGAGGGTGTGAGCCCCAATTTTGTACTATAACACCATATTTTTGGAGAAATGAAATATAAAAAACATTGGTCTTCGACTTTACTTATATTACAATCTGTACATTAGTGAATGTGTTTTCTTTTACTTTAGTTATATGACAAATGCCAATCTAAAACATAATTAGCATATGCATCAGATACATAATTAGAACTTCGAGGTATGTGATTATAAGTAATAAAATCAAAATTTCGTTCCAAAAGTCGTACCCGTAGGAATCATCGGAGTAGAGTAGAGTCTCGCACATGGTAAATACCGTTCAATTGACATACTACTAACTGGGAGTCTAGGAGAACCCCTAAAGAACAAATACCATGTGAAATGACATCGCATAAAATCTCTATAACAACACTATATTCGGCCACATTATTTGTTGATGGCCCTAGACAAACACCACCTGAAGACACCAATTGACCCTGGGGTGAGTAAACAACCCAAGTGGCGGAAGCCAAGTTCCGTGTATGACGACTAGCACCATCTGCGAATCCTAAGTAAACCGAAGACTCCATTGACATCTGCCAACCAAGGGAAAAATTGATAAGCAAGCCGATGACAAAATGGAAAAGATATATACACTAAGATACACTAGTATACAAAGAGTTACACCCAAGCTTGGGGCTCAAGTGTAATATCTTTTCAATTAGAGCCCATTTTTGGGCTCAAGCAACATATTCCCCTCATAATCTTCTAATTCGTAGGCTCCTTTTTCTAAGACACGTCGCACGATATAAGGACCGTGCCACATGGGGTTGAACTTTCCTGCCCCAAGTGGTTTTTTGGCTTGGTTGTACAAGAGGACCAAGTCACCCTCAATGTACTGTCGAGGATAGACAAAATTATCATACTGGACATTGACATGTTGTTTATTCCCTTCGATAGCCGTAAAGTAATATCGATGCTGCTCATCTAAGATCTCTAGGTGTACAAGGCATTCTTCAATATCGGAAGTGTCAGGTAGGAGCTTAACTGATAGTCTAAGAGAAGGGATTTCAAATTCAATAGGAAGAATTGACTCCACACCGTGTACTAATTGAAAAGGGGAAAAATCAGTGGAAGTCTTAACCGAGGTTCAGTATGCCCAAAGCATAGGGTAAAGCATGAGATGCCAGTCACATTTTCTCTGGATGACAATTTTATGTAAAATGGTCTTGAGAGACTAGTTCACAGCCTCTACTTGTCCTTTTTCCTAGGGGTAGTAATGGGAAGAATGACCATGTTTAAACCCCAGTTTCAATGCTAACTCTTTCATCATTTCGTTCTGAAAGTGACTACCATGATTAGTGACAATATCACTTGGGATTGTGAACCGGGCTATAATTTGATTGAACATGAAAAACGCAACAGTATTACCATTAGATTTGATTGTATGGCCTCGACCCACTTAGTAAAGTAGTCTATGGCCACGATAATATGCTGATGCCCCCCAGCCGAAGTTGGGTTGCAATCCAAAAAATCCACCCCCCACTTAGTGAAGGGATCGAAGGCGATGACCGGGTGAAGAGGGGCTGGATGCGAGCACATCTGTAGAGTGAACCCCTGGAAAGAGTGACACTTCTTGAGCTTCGACGCAATCTTTAAAAATAGATGACCAAAAACAACCGGCTCGCAATATCTTTTGGGATATCGCAAGCCCATATAGATGACCACCACAAGCCCCACTGTGGTAGTGATTAAGAACAAACTCAACCTCTTCGTGAGTCAAGAAACAATGCAATATATTATCTATGCCTCGACGATACAAAGTGTCACCGACGATAAGGTAGTTGTTAGATTGATATCGTATACGTCATCGATGGTCTCTCGAAAGATGCTGAGAAAACTTCCAGGTTTGAAGATAGATCAAAATGTCTCCATACCAGGGGTCCGAAGATGAGACAAGGAATATGTGTTCATCCACAAATGAATTGACATGAATAACGTCCTCATCTAACCGAGGGATGTCCGATATTAACTCGGCAAAAACTAACGATTTCTTAAATTTTGCCAAAGCAAAATCGAGATCAAATTCTTGCAAGATGACAATCCATTTATTATATTTCCCCCCTATGATAATCCTAGTAAGGATGTATTGAAATGGGTTGACATCAGCAACTACAATAGTTTTGAAAAGCAATGTATAGTGTCATAATATTTGAATCACGTGTATGATAGCCAACACTTGAGTTCAAGGCCGACTAAGTTTCGACTAAGATAGTAAACGACGTGCTCATGAAGCTCATCATCCTCCTGAACTAAAACCATACCAACCGTCCCTTCGGAAGCAGTGATATAAAGCAAGTAATCTCTACTGTAGTCTGGAGGCTTCAACAGAGGCGTCGATACTAAGGCTTTCTTAAGAGCATCAAAGGATTCCTAGGCTCGATCATCCCATATAAATGGAGTGTCCTTCTCCAAGAGACGCATGAAACCCTTAGTAATATTGGCATAGTTTACTATAAACAAACGTAAGAAGTTAGCTTTCCCATGTAAACCTTGAAGATGACGAATGTTGTGTGGGGGAGGAAATTGAAGTATTGCCTCAAACTTTAAAGGATCCACCATGATCCCAGTCTCAGAAACTAAGAATCCTAAAAGAGGACCTGACCTATCCCAAACGATGCACTTATGAGGGTTTAAACGGATGTGATGATAGCTAAATCTCTCAAAAAATAGCCAAAGGTGGGTAGAGTGATCCACTCTCTTGCAAGAGTGAGCAGTGAGATCATCAAGGTAGGCTTCAACTATATGCTTGAGATCATGAAAAGCAAAGGTCATGGATTTTTGGAAGGTTGCTCTGACGTTTTTAAGACCGAAAGCCATTTTATGGTATGAAAAGGTACCCCAAGGAAAAATACATCTTTTCTTATGTTGATCCTCGGGTTTAATCTGAATTTGATTGTATCCTAAAAATCCATCCATAAAATAAAAAACATTGCTTCCTGCACACTCATTGAGGATCTGGTCAATGAAAGGTGTCAGGAAGTTATCTTTAGGACAGTCGTTATTCAAGTCTCGAAAATCCCTACACACACGGATGGTTCCAACTTGCTTCTTATTCATGGGAATGGGATTAGATACCCATTCAGTCCAGGGAACCGAGTAGATAAAACCTGCATTAACCAATTTCTCCACCTCTGCCTTAATAGCAGGGGCCTTCCTAGGATTAACAGCTCTAATTCATTTCCGAACAGGTTTAGCATCTGAGTAGGTTTTAATCTCATGTTCGACAATGCGAGGGTCGATTCCTAGCATCTCTTCATATGACCAATCGAATACATCATGTAATTCTTTGAAGAGCTCGGTGTAGATATGAATTTCTTCAGGCGAACAATCTACACCGATATATACATTTTCAATTTTATTAGGAATACGAGATATGTCGATTGTGACAGTAGGAGAAATACTCGCCATGTTTCCTTCGACATAAATGTCATGCATATCTAGTGGAACTACGACGTGATCGACTATATGTCGGAGTTACTTCACACACACCTAGGATTTATTTTTCCTAATGTTTTTCCTTGCTTATTAGTGATAATTAGTCATTATCCAGTCTCCTATATTTTAGGGGAGAATATTCCACTTGGAGAATATTCTCTTTCAATTGACACTTCAGTTTGACTAGTTGAGTTGAGTTTAGATGTTGCATTGGTTTTGTCACCATGCAACATTGGGATCATCAAAAAATAATGCACACTTGCCTTGGGATTCTCACCAGACTAGCGCATTACCCTTGATTTCCTAAGTTAACTCCTCACTACTCTCTGGTCAGTCAGTTAACTGAAGACTAGTTGACTAGTTAACTCAACTAGGTGACAATTCACTCCTGTAACTGCCTGAGAGACTAGATTAGGTGGCAGTTCACTCTCGTAACTGCTGGTGTATGTCCAAATCACTCTAGACCACCACTATGGTGCATTGGTTCTCCTCTAGTGTGCACTCATTGAGTTATACAGAGTATATCATGTGTAAATTATTAATTATTCATAATGGTTAATGAGAATTCTTTCATTCCTTCTCTCCTTCTTCTTATTTCTCCAAATATCTCTGCAAATGTATGTATTATTTTTTAGCTAGATCTATTATGTGTAGGTTCAACACATTTACATGGTAACAAATCCGATGGATTGCTAAGCAAAAGATACACCAAAATTTTTTGTAGGTACAAAAGATTGAAGACAACGAAAAGATGGATTTCCAAAAAGAATTCATTCTTACACCTTACAACTATTTTGCATGGAAGGAGAAAATAACCATACATCTCTGAACCATAGGGTTGTATAGGTTAACCTTGAATACAGATATAGAACCGACATCAGCCATAGAAAAATCCAAGTACTTAAATCGCATGGATGAGGCACTTAGAACAATTTGCAGTCTTGTTTCTCCCGATCTCCTTTTTCACATATCTTCCTGTAAGACTCCCAATGAAGCCTGGACCACCTTGGAAGGGATCTTTGGAAAATAGGATGAGATGAGGGGACACACGCTATATGTGGAGCTACTCACATTGGATCCAAAAAGCTTTGACAATATCCAAGATTTCTTTACAAAATTCAAGGATTTACTGTCGCAACTCAAAGCTTGCGAGGTTGATAAATCGAAGAAGGAGAAAAAAATGGTTCTCACCATTCTCTCCAAGATTGGTCCCGAATTATATGTATTCATATACACATTCCATTCTGTCAGGTTCACCTCCGAAGCCACCTGGAAGATGCCTTCTCCTGAGGACTTTATCGAATCCCTGACACAAGAACAAAACAAACTCATCAACATGGGCACAATCAAAGGCCCAAGGGCGCATGCACTCACTGTGCATGATGGAAGACAAAAATATCATAAATCTAAATATAAATATAAACGGAAAGCTCATGCAGATCTGAAGAAGGAAGGGTACTCAAAACTCTTCACCGACGCCTCCGGATACAAAGGGGAAAAAGGAAGAAAAGGGGAGAAATGCATGTATTGTCACAAAGGATTCCATTCGGAATCCACATGAATGCAAAAAAAAATAGATATGATGTCTCAAATACTCCAACAAAAAAACCTTGGAGATCGTATCCCCGAGGGTGCCAAGAAGAAGAAGCCAGAAGATTCGAATTCCAAGAAAGGAAATTCTAGCCATGCCTTGATTGCCATCAACTCCTCTCCCGATGCTTGGATCGTAGATTTAGGAGCATCACATCACATGAATGCCTCAAAAGTAGTATATTCTTATTTGAATGCATGCAAAGGTCCTCCTATTCTAATGGGGGACAACTCTTCTGTCGAAGTCACCGACAAAGGAAGGATTGAACTCACCAACGGAAGCTTCGAGAATGTGTTGCACATTCCCAAACTTTCTGTCAACCTTCTCTCCATGTATCAGATGACGAATTATGGCACTTGAAAGAAAGTCATAGTCACACCAAATTCCGTGGACATCTATGAATGCAAACCAACTCCAGGGCTTCTACCAGTGAGGTAAATCATCAGTCTAGATTGTATACTTTTTCTGAATTCATTGAACCTGATTCTGTTTTACTGCTTACTCATGCTGATGAAAGTAGTAGAATATGGAAAGAAAGGTTTGGACATTTGAATTTCAGATACATGCAACAACTTAGCAAGCAAATATTAGTCAACGGTCTACCAAACATCCATTTCTGCAAGGGAGTATGTGAGGGATGTGTTCTCAAAAAACACCCTCAAGAGAAATTCGACAAGGGAAAGTCTCAAAGAGCCTCCTCATATTTAGATATGATCCACAGTGAACTCATGGGTCCATTTCCACATCCATCAATCAAAAAATTGAGGCTTGTTCTCATTTTTTTTGATGATTTCTCACGTTTTACATGGATCTACTTTCTCAGGAAAAAATCTGAGGTGTTTCAACACCTCAAAGATTTCAAAGACTTGGTTGAGACACAGTCCAAAAAGAATATCAAAGTCCTCTGAACTGATAATGGGGAGAGTATGTAAATCATGAGGTCCATAATATTTTCCATTAGGTAGGGATTCAGTTGCAACATACAATTCCCTATACTCCGCAACAAAACGAAGTTGCTGAGTGGAAAAAAAAATCTCTTAAGGAGATGGCATATTGTGTGATGCATGCAAAGTCACTACCATAGAGACTATGGTCTGAAGCACTTAATTGTGAAACATACATCCAAAATAGATCTTCCCATAGATCTGTCAAGGATAATACCCCCTATGAGGCTGGGAGCATCCTCAAACCGGAAGTGACCCAAATTCACATTTTCGGTTCATGTGCATGGGCCCAGATTCCCTGAAAAGAGGAAGGCACCTGATCCATAGAGAACTGAGTGTATTTTTGTTGGATATCCTGATAGTGTGAAGGGATATAGGATTATTGATCTTTCCTTGGATTGGCTCATCATTGGGCGTAGTGTCCAATTCAAGGAAAGTGTCTTGCATGTACCTCAACAACTGCATGAAGACACCTTCATTCTTCCACCCGTCTGAGATGATGAGCATGCACATGACGAATCTTGTTCAGATGAGATTTCTGATTCAAAGGAATTAGATGATTTAGATTCAGATTCAATACGGTTGGATGCAGAGTTAGAGCATCCAGATGCAGTTGCAAATCTAGAGGAGAGGCCCAAGTGGGAACAAAGTACTCTTCAGGATGCATGGGATCTCGTTGGTGATCCAACCGATACTAGGAGGACTCGATCTGATTTCAAGGAGCCTCCTGTTGCACTCAATTCCACTGAACCATTTCCCTCCACACATATTTTCTTAGTTCAGTCTTCAGATCCATAGTCTTATGGTGAGGTTGTTGGAAATCCCTTTTTGGAATCTGCCATGTAGGAGGAGTACAACTCCCTCCTTGAGAACTAGACTTGGGATCTGGTTCCCCTTCCTTTTGGGAGGATACTTGTCATGTAGTGTACCTATTTGCTCTGATACCAATTTGTAGTGTACCCTTCACTAACCAAGTTCACCCAACCTCTCAATCATCATCCATTACATGAATGTAAAAGGAACAAATGCATTTAAACAAAATTAAACACACTTAACAACTCAGAGTAAAATATATGGGTACTGCTATAATTAATCATTCCATAGCATTGTCATAAATTCATTTACACAGTGGAAAACATGTTACATAAACAGAGTAGTCATGCTCAAATGTGTTAAAACATAATTCAGATATACTTATCTTTTATCTGCTGTAGAAATCACCAACCAAGTGCAGGCCTTCCATGAACCTCCCAGCCTTAGACCACACTGTTCATCAGCTCAACAGTAGGTCACCCCCGAGCTGGGACCGAGCTCCACCCCAAGGCAAGGAATCTAGACTCAGGCTGAGGTTACAGGGAAGACAACACATACACATTCAATAGGAAGAAACTCTCTCAGGAATCTCCCACGCTCACTGCACACAGACCCTCATTCCCCACATGCCTGTTCCACCCCAGGAGAGTGCACCTTCTCTGTCACCCAGACAGTCCTTCGGCTGCCAGTCTCCCTTACCTTGGGTTACAGGAACAGACCGGACC
>ML786991.1:649594-663993 GCA_009831015.1 Picea engelmannii | reverse complement strand
GCATGCACCAGGGTTGACACTTGTCACCCTGGGAACTGCATGCATCCCATCTGTACGCCTTCTTCCCACCACTTGGAAACTCACGGGTCCTTCCAAAGGACTTAGGATAAAATAATATGCACATGGATCTTTTGGAAATAATAATAAAATATTATTCCAGGCCTAAGCCCCCTAGGCTTAGCCCCTAGGCTCCATCCTCAGCCCCTTTCCCACCTTCCAGCCCCTAGTTCCTTGCCCACTCTGTGGATGCTCAGTCCCCCATCATTCTTTCATCGTGGACGGTCTGCACTGGTGGTATTTATATTTTATTAATTGACTTGCATACATACAAGTACATCAACAGGCTCCTGGCCTTCAGCACTTAGGCTCCCTGGCCTAACAAAACTCATAAGCCTACAGCTTATTCAAAACTTGGCTCACCAGCCTATAGAACATATTTACAATTCTTTTCATATAACATGATCTGCAACGGGGCTCGGCCTTGGGGACACTACATGTCATATGCAGATGGATCTACAAGACCAAGAGCATAGCGGATGGACATATTAGTAGATACAAAGCCAGGCTTGTCACCAAAGGCTTTAAACAAGTTCATGGTATTGACTATGATGAGACCTTCGCTCCAGTAGCGAAAATGGATTCCATACGATTGGCACTTTCCATTGCGACCACGAAGGGATGGGAAGTCCATTAGATGGACGTGAAGAATGCATTTCTTCATGATGATGTCTCTAAGGAGATCTACATAGAGTAACCCCAAGGATTTATGCAGGACTCATCTTTGGTCTATTAATTGAAGAAGTCCCTTTAAGGCCTCAAGTAGGATCCTAGGGCATGGTATGCCAATATGGACTCCTACCTGTTGTCATAGAACTTTGTATGTTGTAAATCAAACCCAAATGTCTACATGCTCAGGACGTCTGATTCACTTCTACTCTTAGTTTTGTACGTTGATGATTTGTTGATCATTGGTTGCTCGACTTCAGCGATTGCTGCAGTCAAGATGATTCTACATGACAAGTTTTTGATGACGGAGATGGGTCCGCTACACCTCTTGCTTGGACTTGAGATTAGTCAAGATGCATCAGGCATCAAACTGTCTTAGGCCAAGTATGCACAAGATCTCCTTGAGAGATTTCACATGACAGACTGCAATTCTGCTCCGACTCCTTTCCTATCAGGAGTCAAACTTGAGGATGGCGGGGAGACTCCACTAGTTGACAACACACTGTACAAACAGCTAGTGGGGAGCTTGTTGTATCTCACACACTCCAGACCAGACCTTTCCTATGTAGTTGGCATAGATTCTAGGTTAATGCAAGAGCCGCATGAGCTATATTGGAAAGTTTCAAAGCATATCCTTCGATATGTATAGGGGATCATAACCTTTGGGATTCATTATGCAATAGACTCTACATTAGATCTCATCGGGTTTATAGATTTCGACTGGGATGGAGATAGCACTGATCTCAATTCCACATCTGGTTACTCACTCAGTCTTGGTTCCAGGCCTATTTGTTGGTCGAGCAAGAAGCAAGATGCCATTTATCTATCTTCAGCCAAGGAAGAGTACAAAGGGGTAGTTAACAAAACCATTCAGGCTATGTGGCTACAACATTTTCTCAGTTGGGAATTCAGTTTCATCGGTCAATTGTCATCTGGTGTGACAACCAGATCACTTTGAAGTTTTGCAGAGATCCAGTTCAGAGTTAGCAGATGAAGCACATCAATATCCACATGCACTACATCCAGGACTTAGTACACGAGGAGATCATTGACTTACAATTATGTCCTTTAGCAGAACAGACGGAAGACATCTTCACCAAGACCTTCACTCATCAGAAGTTCCATTCTCTACGAAGTCATCTTGGAGTGAAGGACACGGTTGCCTAGAAAATGTAGTTCTTCTTTTTACATACACTGTTGTTTCAGGATTAATCCGTAAGTGCAGACACAAACCGATCTCCCTAGATCCACCTGGATCTAGAACAAAATGGGACAGAATAATACTCTTTCCCTAGATCTAGCCTATTGAATGAACTAAGAGACAAGGATCATGAACATACCTTATGAACTCTTTCCTTGGGTCTCTGTTGTTCCAAGCTTCACTCCAACACTCTTGTGCCATTCAGATCACAACAGTACAAACCAATCGAAGTGAAGGAAAATCAATATATTCAATGGCTAATCTATACATATGATCAAGGAGTTATGTAATAAAGAGACATCATCTTTATGGGAAAGGGACATATTACTGTATTGAATTAATTGAAAGTGAAACTTACAACCTGAGCCTTGATGTTGTAGATCTCCTTTCGATGGCTCCTAGCTCTGACACACACACTTGCTCATGCATGAAGAAAATCAACCACTTTTGATGACCTTGCTGGTGTCTCTAGCTGTTGTAGCATCAGTCCTTCATACAGGCTTTGAATAATTCTCCAATCAATCTCTTGCTAGTTTGCTTCTAACCTTTTCCATGATCCTTCTTCTCAATATATAGGAGAAGATAGATTAGTTACTTGGATAGGAAATGATCCCAAGATATCAGGAAAACCAGTACTTAGCTAACCATTTGAATGCCAACTCACCCTTCTAGAAGATTCCCTTCTAGAAGGTTCAAGATTTTATCTTTTTCTTTCCTTTAGAAGATATTCGCACCCTAATAGTTAGGTACAGTGTGAACCCCTTGCACCCTAGCTTAATGCAGCCTGCGAGAATCAGGCATTCTCACAGGAAAATATATAGGTAGCCTGCGAACATCCCTTAAAAGTATGATTTCTGGAAGTAGACAAATGTAACTTTTCTTAGAAAAGTGTTCTTAGTGAAGAGCTTGATTTTCCATCATCATAACATCATCATGATGACCAAAATTGTGGATAACAGAATGCCCCCCAAAGTCTGAGATTGGAACCAGTGACAGTCGATAGACTTTTTAAGCTGCATGTGTGTGTCAAGAACCAAGAGCACATCTAATCGGAAACCTGCAAACATCCAAGAATCGACAGAATATCATGTATACCAAGTCCTGAGGTAGGCATTCCCATACTCAGATCATAGACTAATGACATCATAAACAAATATCATGGCTACCAATCATACACTATGGATCCATGTCATCAAAATATAGCATAGCCACCTGAATACACTGTGGATCTATGCGATAAATTTCCAATCAAGACGACATAGCCACGAAACATACACAGTGGATCTGTGTGTCGCAAATTATACATACTCCATCGCAACCTGGATCACTTAAGACAATATCCAGGGGTCTTCAATCTCACCGCCCAAAGTACAAATCTAACCATGTGATTACATGTGTTGAAGTCGAACATGGTAGAAACCACTTGATTACCGGTCATTGATGTAACCGTTAACAAGTGCGAGGGAAATCACCATTGATGCCAATGACTCCCAAGGTATTATAGTATAATCCATCGAGTGTGAATAAATGATCTGATGTCGAACATCCAATGGAATCCTTCGATCAGGGGTCAATGATGTAAACCCATTGTCGAAAGCGAGAAACTTGCCATTGAGGCATGCAAGCTCCAAGGTACTAAATAATTTCTAAGTCTTGATTCTAGATAATGTGCTGAAGTCGACGGAACAAAACTCGTCACCGAAGGGCCTTGATGTATCCCCCATCAATGACACGAAATGAGTAACAAAGTTTGAAGGTGAAACAGAGCACTTTGCAAATTGGACCGAACACAGGGAAGGCCGACATGGAGAGAATAGATAACTGCAGATGGCTGACTCAAATAAAGGTTTCAGACGGACTTCTCTTGAACATATGAACGACACGACCAATGATTTGACAACGTTGACTCAAAGACGACACATGGAAAGACCTTGTTATCAAATCGAATGAGAGACAAATGGATTTCCCAAACTGGCTTCAAATGATTAATAGGGGGTGTCATGTTCAAGAGCGACACTTACTGCCAATTAGTACAAAGATGAAACATATCCCTTTCCCAAATTTTCCCCCACCATTTCTGGCAAGTACCTCTTTATTTTTACTCAAGATTGAAGAGGATCACATATGCTTGTTGATATAAGCTCATCCTTCGGACGAGTCCCTTGGAGTATTTTTTACGAACCCTAGGAAGGAGTGGTTCGGTCCCAACACGGGTCTGTCAATGTTTGTTTAACGAGTCCAGAGATAGTAAACTCGAAAGTTTTTTCAAGATTATAGAGTTTGGAAAAACACTCAAAAGAGAACTCTCTCAATTCCTTTTTCATACAGTAGTCCAACGAGACTGAAAAAGGCTTAAACTATCGCTCGAAGGATGCATACTTCAAATACTTTATCGAGCGTGAAAATAGCAAGGTCGCTCGACAATCTTTTCATGTTTAGAGAGTCTGAAAAGAGATTAAAGAGAACTCCAGGGGGGATCCTTTTTCGTATAACCACAACGAGCCCAAAAAAGTGATAAAACGACGCTTGATCACGTTCTTATGTTTTTCACAAGCGCAAGAACGGACAAAAGGCGCTCGAGGTTTTATGTCAAAACCGTAGAAAACAATCAAAATCACACCACACCGTAGAAAAATTATGTCCATAATCATCCATGTTTCTCACCTGCAAGTCATTTCACTCATTTTCATATTAGTGATTAGGGTTAAATAATAAATAAACATAAAAAACCCACATTTGATATAGTAAAAAGTAATTAAAATGAGTCAATAACAAAATTTACCATATCATTTCACACTTTTACCATTGAGTTCCAAAAACCCTCATTTTACCCTCTACATTCGGTGCTGATTTCTGGGAGCTACGAGTGATCATTTGGCGAGCCGTCAATAGCATTTTGGTAAGTTCTCCATTCCTGATCTTTTCATGGTTCAAAATTATGATTTCATTGGTTAAATGTTCAATTTTAAGTAAGTTTTTTGAACCCTATTTGCATGGAGGCATTCTCGCAGGTGGCCCATACGGGACCTGCGAGAATGACTCGTTCTTGTAGGTGGGCCTTAAGCCGCCTACGAGAAGTTCGCACTGTACATAGTAGGGTACCTGCGAACAGCGCAGAACTCAAAAATTTATGCAACGTTTAGCCAATAGAAAAAATTTATTTTATGAATAAGATCATTAACCATGTTTGTATGTTTCTTATGCAGGTAAATAGCCACAACAATGGTGCTAGAGTGGCGGGAATGAGAGCACGAGGAGGATAACGTAAATGCCGAAAACCATCCTCCCACCATAGATGCACTAAGAGACTGTGGTCTCTTAAAATACTTCTGTATCCCGGGCATGAGAGCCCAAGTTCGATTACTGGAGTACTTAGTCCGAATGTGGGATCCGGACCAGCAAGTTTTCATCGTGGGAGATCATACATTGACTATTGACATCGAGGACATCTATTTCTTGACCGGATTATCCTGGCATGGGTCCTATGTCAGTCTGACCGGCAACAGAGCAGGGGGTTTAAAAATGAGTGAATATTGCAACCAGTACTGCATACCTAAGGCTGAAAGAAAGAAAGGAAAAGTGGCAATTTGGGGAGTAACTGACTTGACTCTCCACATGATTCTCTTCACCATTGCTCGGATGGTAGGAAGTGATGCTCCACATATGGCCTTGTAGAGCTATTTCCAGTACGCCATCGAGTGTACTGAGCCCTGGGTATTTAACTGGGTTGATGCAGTATTGCGTAATATCAAAAAACAGTTGACTAAGTGCAGGCGTGGAGATCTGAAACAGTTTGGATATGGATCGTTGTTAGTGTCCTTCTTCCTAGAGAGGGTCCCTGTGCTTCGTCTACAGGCCGAGTGGCGCTTTCTGGGTCCTAGGGATCTGAGGATGTTGCGGTGGTGTCGGCTCATAGCCCGACATGTGGCAGGACCTATCATCAAATATGACGATATTTTCTTTGACTGGTTGCAGAACCAGATGCTGATGGTGGATGACTATGCATATGTCGGGCTGGATTTCCGAGGAGATCTGGATCTAGCTCTACCTGAGGACGCTCAGTGGGGAGACCTCGGTAAGAAGTACACAATTTTTTTGTTTTTAAATGTTTTTGAATTTTTATCATATTTAAATGTTTTTGTTTTATAGATTTACTCGAAGACTGACACCAAATACTTTTTGATAACACAGAATTTGGACCATATAGACCCGTTGGCAGTTCTCCCATCTCGCGATGAGGAGAAGTAGCAGTAGTATTACCGCAAAATGTCGAGGATTACCAGGTCGTGGAGAAAAATGTAGAGGGTCTGATGGCAGACGTTCCAGATATGACTCTGGAAGAGATTCCATGACGCGATCAGTGTCACACTGTGGGGGTTTCCGCATCTATGGGTCGACTACTCCGCAGAGTTGCTAGGACATTAGTGTGTTATCGTGAACGTCATCCATGACGTCATTATGTAGAAGCTATGAGCTTCAATTTTTGATATTTGGTCTTCGGACAAACATTTTGTAAAAACAAACTCTTTTGATCGTTATATATATACATGGCTTCTACCGGTTTACTTTACATTGTGTACATTTTAATGTGTTTGATTTATAAATGATTTAAATGCCTGTCCAATACATAATTAGCTAAAGCATCTGTTAATGTATTAAGACGTCTAGGAATATGTTGATATTCAGTGTGATCAAAATACCGTTCCAAGAGGCGAATCCACAAATATACCCTTAATAAAGTAGGACTTCGAATAGAGTAGACATTACTAAGTTGTAGTACTACAAGCTGCGAGTCAAGTCGCACAACCAAATGATGAATTCCAAGAGAGATAGCATCAACCAATAATTCAACAACTGCACTATACTCTACGATGTTGTTGGTTGCTCGGCCAAGACATATACCTCGTAAAGGTATGAGCTTGTTTGTTGGGGCATAGATTGCCCATGCAACGAAAGATAAGTTCCGAGTACTACGGCTAGCACCATCAGCGAAGACAATATAAGGTAGTGAATACTCCGACATCTGGCAACACAACGTCACGTAAGGGAAGAGACCAGATAACATCAAAAGCAAACTAAAGTAACACACACAGAGTATGATACATAAAATACAAATACTTGTGTGCAAATAACTCATGCATAGTACTTCTTCAAGTATAACCCATTTTTGGGTTCACTCAAAGGTATACCGTCGTAATCAACTAGCTCATACGTGAATCTGCAAATATACCCTTAATAAAGTAGGACTTCGAATAGAGTAGACATTACTGAGCTGTAGTACTACAAGCTGCGAGTCAAGTCGCACAACCAAATGACGAATTCCGAGAGATATAGCATCAACCAATAATTCAACAACTGCGCTATACTCTACGATGTTGTTAGTTGCTTGGCCAAGACATATACCTCGTAAATATATGAGCTCGTTTGTTGGGGCATAGATTGCCCATGCAGCGGAAGCTAAGTTCCGAGTACTACGGCTAGCACCATTAGCAAAGCCAATATAAGGTAGCGAATACTCCGACATATGGCAATCAAACACAACGTCACGTGAGGGCAGAGACCAGATAACGTCAAAAGCAAACTAAAGTAACATACACACAGTATGATACATAAAATACAAATACTTGTGCACAAATAACTCATGCATAGTACTTCTTCAAGTATAACCCATTTTTGGGTTCACTCAAAGGTATACCGTCGTGATTAACTAGCTCATACGCTCCTTTTTCAAAAACTTTGCTAACAATGTAAGGACCACGCCACATTGGTTCAAATTTCCCAGCTCCTAGGACATCTTTATCTTGCTCATACAGAAGAACAAGATCACCTTCAGAGAAAACACGAGGCTTGAAATTCTTGTCATACTGTGCCTTGACGCGTTTCTTTTGGGCTTCTATTACTAAAGTGGCATCACGTCAGGTCTCGTCTAATCATGTCAAATACAACAGACGTTCCTCTTTGACAGAAGTATTGGGTAAGAGTTCTACAGCTAGCTTCAAAGACGGTATCTCACATTCTATTGGCAGAATGGCTTCCATGCCATAAACTAATCGAAAAGGCATGAATCCTGTAGCGGATTTAACAGATGTTCGATATTCCCACAATGCTGAGAAAAACATCGTGTGCCAACTAGTTTTGTGTATTCCTATCATCCGTCGAATCATAGTTATAAGAACTTTATTGATTGCTTCGACCTGGCCATTAGCCTGCGGATAATAGGGTGTTGAGCTATCATGACGAAGACCCAACTTCTCTATAAGTTCAGACATCATATAATTCCTAAAATAACTACTGTGATCGGTAACGATAGCCTGAGGAACACCAAAACGAGCTATGACATGGTTGAAAAGAAATAACGCTGCAGTCTTTCCAGTATTAACAAATGTTGGCATCGCCTTGGCTCATTTTGTAAAATAATCAATAGCTACAATAATGTAACCATGCCCCCAGGCCGAGTGAGGGTGACATGTCATGAAATCAATGCCCCATTTTGCAAAAGGACCAACTGAGACCACAGGATGAAGGGGAGCAGGATGCGACCGAATCTTCTGATTGTAGGTCTGGTAGGCATGGCAGTTCTGAACAGCAGTAATGCAGTCATTGAACAAGGAAGACCAAAAATATCTTGCACGTAAAATCTTCTGGGTAGTAGCATATCCAGACATATGACCACCACATGCTCCAGAATGGCAATCATTCAAAGCTTCTTGGCTTTGTCAAAAGTCAAACAACGTCGAAACACAGAGTCAATACCTCGACGGTAAAGAGTATCCCCGAGGATAATGTATTGACGTGCTTGATAACGGATGCGACGTCGTTCATTACTAGACAAAGCAGGCCAAAAAGTTTGAGTCTGGAGATATATAATGATATCTCCATACCAAATATCATCAGTGTTGATAAGGAAAAGCGATTCATCAGGTAATGAATCGACTGCTACATTTTCCATGGCAGAGTGGGGAAAATCACAAATTAACTCAGCAAAAACTAAGGATTTCTTCGACGTGGCGCGATCAAATTCCAAGTCGAACTCCTAGAGAATGAAAATCCACTTGGAGTACTTGCCCCCCAGCAATTGACGTGTCAATATATGTTGCATGGGGTTACAATGTGAAATCACTGTAGTTTTCCTAGAGAGAATATAATGGTGAAAACGTTGAACCGCTTGAATTGTAGCCAAAGCCAGTTTCTCAACATGTTGGTACTTGATTTCTGTTGATGATAGACTTCTACTCAAGTAATAAATAACATGTTCATTGTGCTTATCATCCTCTTGAACTAGAACTATGCCAATGGTATACTCGGAGGTAGCAAGATACAGAAAGTAATCACAACTGTAATCAGGCGGAAAGAGAAGCGGAGCTCGGGTGAGGGATAACTTCAAGGCCTCAAAAGAATTGTTAGCAACTTTATCCCAAACAAACTCTAAACCTTTCTTTAGAAGATGTGTAAAACCACGAGTAATCTCGATGTAATTAGGGATGAAACGACGAAGAAAGTTTGCTTTCCCCTGCAAACTTTGTAACTGGAACAGTGAAGAAGGAGGAGGGAGATTAAGAATCACCTCAACCTTAATAGGATCTACCCGGATCCCTTGACGTGAAACAATGAAACCAAGAAGACGGTCGGACTCTACGCAAAAGACGCATTTATGAGGGTTTAGACGAATGCGATAGAACCGACAACGAATGAAAATTGCTTGGAGATGATTGGGGTGATCGACTCGACGCATAGAATGAGCTTGCAAGTCGTCCAAATAAGGTTGAATGATATGCTTTATATTGTGAAATGCATAAGACATAGCACGTTGAAACGTCGCACCCGCGTTTTTAAGACCGAAGGGAAGTTTCCTATAGGTGAAAGTACCCCAAGGACAAATAAAAGCAGTTTTATGTTGGTCCTCAGGAGCGATGTTAATTTGATTATAGCCGAAGAATCCATCCATGAGAGAAAAGATTTCACTGCCGGCACAATCATCGACGATCTGGTCAATGAAGGGGGTTGGAAAGTTGTCTTTTAGATAGGCTTTGTTAATGTCCCGATAATCAACACAAACACATATACTACCACCTTTCTTATCAATCGGTACAGGGTTGGAAACCCATTCTGTCAGAGCCATGGGATAAATAAAACCGACTTTGAGAAGTTTTTCAACTTTGAGTTTGATAGCTACCGCTTTACGTGGATGGACAGGACGGAGGCGCTACTGGACTGGTTTAGCTTTGGGGTATGTATTAATCTCATGCACAACAATAGCTGGGTCAATACCTGGCATCTCTTCATAACTCCAGGCAAAGATATCACGAAATTCTTTGAACAAAGCAGTATATGTGACGATTTCCTCCGGAGAACACGAAGCTCCAATGTGAACGTTTTCAACTATCCCAGGTTTAATTGAAATATCAATGGGTATCGTGGGAGAAATATTACTGAGGTTCCCTTCCGCAAACACATCACGTGAAGATCCGAGAACGGTCATTATGACAACAACGGTCGACGGAGTCGAAATCTGCTGGTAATTCTCGAGAGTGTGTTGTTCCAGAAACAGTATGGAACGATGATGTACATTGTCCCAAGGTGTATCGGCCATGACGAACATGATCATCTCGTCAGTGGGAAATATAACATGGAAAGGATTAGGAGACAACTCCTCCAGAGAAGATGTAGAAGGTGTTTCCGATTGAATCACATGATAAGCAGACTCAATCAGACTTAACGGCATGACATCGCTGAAATGAGGATGATCTCCTAGATCAGGGACTATCCAAGGGTCAAAAGACACTGGAAGCTCATGAGGCACAGTAGAGATCATATTAATAGAAGCAACTAATGGGCGTAGAATATCGGGTGGTGGTGGTATGGGAAAAGTACCCATTAACGAAGAGTCTTTTAAAAGACCGACTCCAACATTCTCATAACCCGGTGGGGTTTTAGCTATAAACGGCATGTTGCCAGTGTGAATATCGGAATTAAAGAAGGCAAGTTGATCAACCGTAACGACCTTTCCTTGATGAGGAAAATGAACTACATGGAAAAGTGTTGATACAACAACGCGCATAGAATCTACCCAGCTATGACCAAGAAGAAGATTATAATCTAGGGGAGCATCGAAAACTTCCACTTCAACTTGGACTGTCTTACCTTCGAGAGTAACAGGCAACGATGGAAGAACACTGTGAGGCTTAAAACCTGAGCCATTGAAGGCTTTCAAAGTATTTTGTGATTCAGTTAAAGGAGGAGAGCCAATGGCTTTCCAACAAGAAAAAGACATTACACACGTAGAGGCACCCTCATCAATAATAGTTCGACAGATGTTCTTGTCTGAGACAACAACTTGTATCTAAAACGCAAGCTGTGGGGGTAACCTTGGAATATGGTCTTCCAAGTCAAAGACTATTAAATTCGTATCCGTAGGATCAATTCCACCTATAGCTTTCAACAGAGCCCTTCGTTGCGCTGGACAAGACTGAAGGACTTCAAGGGCAGACATCGTTGAAGGTGCTTGGGCCAGCTCTTCGATAATGCTATAGTTCTGGGCCGCACGAGTGTGAGGATTGAATGTCAATTTCTTAATGACACCTTTCGGAGGTCGTAGTACTATATCAGAACTCGGTCGTTCGATATGAAGAGGACCGTTAGTAGGTGGAGGCGTTGGAGAGAGTTGTACCAAATCAGGAGGTGAATCGTCAACCTTCTCCTTAGATGGAGAATAATCTTTGTCTCTAGTTGCAATGGCAACGTCATTATTCTTAGAATCACCGGTGCACATCAAAACATATGATGTCGTAGAAGTAGATGGTTGGTCATGGATGACCAAGGAGGCCTGTTGCTGAGACGTGAAGGGTTGGGACAAGACTGCCGGCGTAAAGGGTTTTGGCGTTCCTTGAAGGAACTTATTAACTTCGGCACGTCTAGGAAAATCCTTCATGTAGTGATCGTCACCACAGATAAGGCAAGGGTAGCAGGGTTTGCACTTATCCCGATCTTCAACAGGAGGGGTTCTAGTTTGCTCATTCTGATTATTATTTTTACTCTCCTTATTCTTGCCTCTTCCTTTCTTTGATTTATTTTTACCGGTCGGTGTAGATTGAACAACGTTCACTTCAGAAGTTTTACTGGTGGAAGGGGCATGAGATGGATCATTTTGAACATTAGAAGATGTATACTTAGGGGTTGTACTTGAAACAGAATGTGAGTGGGTATGAGCAGTACCAATCACACCATCAGTTGCATGCGAGGCAGTTGGAGCAGTTGAAGTGATGGAAGTACCAAGATGAGGCAAATCAGGTAATAAATCATAAAGAGTTCCCGTTTGTGAATAAACAAGATCAAGATACTGAGCGCGAATTATAGCCTACTCTTCCATGACGACACTGCCTATAGCTATCTCCTTACCTATTTCGTTCACAAAATATTTCGTAAACCATTCGGCCAGTAACTGATCGGGGAGTTCGAGTTTAATGAGACGTCATCTGCTTCACCACTCATGAATATGATCAGATATATGAGTGTCTTTACTTTTCTTAAAGGAGGTTAAAATCTCAGTCTCGGTATCATAACGGATCGATAACTGGTAATGTGTAAGAAAAGCCATAGCTAAGGTGTTAAAATCAGAGAAGAAACCTCGTGGCAATTCAATGTACCACTTCGCAGCTGAACCGATAAGGGTTCGTTGAAAAAGATGTAGATGAATGGAGTCATCCATCAGTGATTTGGACAAAAACCATAAATGAAAAGTCATGACATGATTATTTGGATCCTCTCCTGCCTTGCCATCGAATTTCGGAATATCCGATGGAAGCTTAGCAGGAATAGCAAGCCATTGGGGAGAGTGACGAATAGGATCATTGAGAATCCTAGACAAATCTGGCAAATCCAAGGTAGAAAGAAAAGGTAACTGTCGGTTTACTTGTGGGTATTGATGGCTTTGGGGTGGAAGCCCTGTCGGAAAACCAGTAGGACCATAAGTACACTGTCCATAGAGGGAAGACCCTGGCTGATTCGGTGGTGGACGGATAGGGTAGTAACCCCAAGAATTGTAACCTTGAGTTTGAGTAGGGACCTAAGGTTGAGCAGTTTGGCCCGAACCCCAAATAGGATTGGTTATACCTGGATACGGTTGGCCTATAGTAGGGACAGTTTGTTGCCCCCCAGTATTTTGAGGAAAGTTTTGTAGAAGCTGATTCCAATACTGGGCCAATTCAGGAGGTATATTTTGTCCAAAAGGTGAGGTTGGTCCCCCTATCGTAGGTATAGTTCCACCCGAAAGTTGTGTGCCAACCTTAGGTTGCGTAGTAACTGTGTTGTGTCTGAGAAAAGGAAAAGGAAAAGGAACCGTACCACCCTGTCCACCAACAGGGATCTATGGGTTTGTTGCAATAGTCGGGATAGTGCTACTAGGATTAGGATTGCCAAAAGGAAAAGGTGGGAGTGTCGGAATAAAATGAGGAACATCATACCCAGGGAAAGGAGGACCACCTAGAGAACCGGCTGGGGTTTGCGGAGGTGTTGGATTGGAAGCATTCAACAAAGCATTCAACGCATGGTAACCAGGAGGTAAATTTGGGTTAACCTCAGGCATTCGCTGGGTATTGATAGGAGCAAGAGTAGCTGCAGTAATTCCGGTTTGGACACTCGTAGTATTCGTGAGATGGGCCATCTCAGGAGGAAGAACAAATTGATAAGTGGTCGCTACAGGTGTAGTTTTTGTCCCAGGAGATACTGGAGGGTTGATTTCGTAAACTAGAGGTGACTCTGTACCAAAAAGGACTCGTCAAAAATCACTTGACCAAAAAGGATATTGGCCTACTACACTGGAAGAAGGCCCAACAGTTGATTCAGAATATGTAACAACTACTTCTTCAGAAGGATTTAACCGCACAAAAGGTCGTTCACCATGATGAATGCGATAGTCTTCTCTAGTATTGGTAACTCGAAAATCTTCTAGAGAATCAGTGCATTCTACCTGTGGTGTGGTGACAACTGGAACGTTGCTTGTCTCTTCGTGAGGTGGAGTAACAACTGGGACTTCACTCTGATGAGGAGAGCCCTCCGATGTACCCTCAGGTGTCACTGTAGGCAAGGGTTGTGAAGCATCCGGACGTTCCGGAGATAAACCTTGCATTCTACGTGAACGTCATGGGGGAGAAATTGTAAACAAGTAACAAGATCCGCGAAGAAAATCCTATGTTCAACTTCGAGAAACAATAAACACACACTAGTAAACATAAATCTAAGAAGCAATCACCAAGAAAACAATAACTTCTAATATCGAAGCCACTAGTTGGTGATGAAATCCAACGTCACAACAACGAGACGAGAAGGGGCGCGGCTAGGATGGAAAAGTTACGTTGACGACCTGCTTAACGGACTTACACCCTGGTGCAAGCTCCCACACATAATCATGGGTATACCCTCCAAGGAGCCCGAGTGAGTTTGATCAACGTCAATTCCAGGTACCGTGAAGACTTTC
>ML786991.1:633263-649544 GCA_009831015.1 Picea engelmannii | reverse complement strand
ATACCCTCCAAGGAGCCCGAGTGAGTTTGATCAACGTCAATTCCAGGTACCGTGAAGACTTTCCCCTCCACAGTCACCTTGGGTAAGAACCTAGAGAGATAGGCCACTAAGGTCACCACAAACAACAGTACAGCCTGGGGGAATAGTCATTAGTCCGATCCACACGCAAGGGCAGGGTATCTAGCCTGAAATCAACTCAAAGGCTTCCACGCATAATTGTGGGTATACCTCGGAGTGATCCCCGTAATACGTGCAATCTCTACACCGATGTCAACAAAGTAGGGTTAGTAACTCTGCCAACACCAATGCGACCTAGTGCTTGACCCTTGTGTTAGAAGGGATTCCCAGGACAATATGTTGCAAATGGAATTTAACACTCCCTAACTCAAGATGCTATTGTGTGTTTTGAGATTTTGGAGAGTGTATCTCTCTTCCTACTCCAAAGCACTAGCCTAGCTAAATGTTGGTGTAAAAGAGCCCTAGAAAAGAGTTACTAGATGAATTTTAATATTACGCAATGTTTTTAAAAGCTGTTGTTTACTCAAAGGTAACGAAAGTGAAACTCATGTTGTATGACTCTGACCCAAATAATGCAAGGATGATAATGAAATATGACTCTTTTCATTCCATGAATCCTAGTTATGGGAGAGAGAGAAACTTTTCCAAATCAACTCAATACTACAATGCAACGCACAATTTCCTTTCAAATGTCAATGAAAACAATCATTTATCAATGAACAATCTCTATATGTCTTTTTCAGATACTTCAACCAACTCTAAAATTTGATTTTCACTGTTTTCTAAAATACAAAAAACACAATATTTTGAAAGAAAACTAGTTGTTCACTTTCCAAAAAGAACCCTTCATAACGAGAAAATAAAATCAAATCATAAAGAATCAAACAATAACAACCCAATCAACTCTTTCAATGAAAGTAAAAACAAAAAGCAAACCAATGAGTCTTCTCAATGCAAACAAAAATGTTCTTTCGAACCACCAAGCAAAAGAGAAAACACCAAGCACTTGACTCTCTACCAATCACTGGTTCTCATCCAATCAAACACACTCAACTCCAAAAGTTAGAGAGAATGAAAATGCCAATAAGAGCTAAGAAACGAAAGTCAAGCTACAAAGGGCAAGAAAAACCTTGAAACCCTAAATTTGTTCAAGCAAGAAAACTAAAGCAAGAGATATGTAAATCAATGATCCAATAAGCCAAAAATATGTAATTCAACTGATCTGAGCAATTGAAAAAATCAAAACTTAATTTCAAAATTTTCAAAAATCTTGCTCGCAGGCAAGCAGTGTAACACAGTGTGAAAAGATAGTATTCTCGCAGTCAACCTTATAGCAAGGTGCGAGGTGTTCGCTCTGGACCCTATATGCAGGATGCGAACCTGGCTAGTTCTCGCAGTCTGTCAATAAACACAGTGCGAGAACTCCTGAAGATTACAAAAATTTTGAAAGTGAAAGCAAAATTCAAACAGGCTTATAGACCCAGAAGGTCTCTCAGGATGTCCTGAGGACTTAGAGACTGATAAAATAGGAGAAAAAAGAAACTGGAGCAAATGGCCACATAAAAACTCAAAAAACCATCAAAAAATGGGATAAATCCCCAGTGGAGTCGCCAATTTTGTTTCAGGATTAATCCATAAGTGCGGACACAAACCGATCTCCCTAGATCCACCTGGATCTAGAACAAAACGGGATAGAATAATACTCTTTCCCTAGATCTAGCCTATTGAATGAACTAAGAGACAAGGATCATGAACATACCTTATGAATGCTTTCCTTGGGTCTCTGTTGTTCCAAGCTTCGCTCCAACGCTCTTGTTTCGTTCAGATCACAACAGTACAAACCAATTGAAGTGAAGGAAAATCAATATATTCAATGGCTAATCTATACATATGATCAAGGAGTTATGTAATAAAGAGACATCATCTTTATGGGAAAGGGAGATATTACTGTATTGAATTAATTGAAAACGAAACTTACAACCTGAGCCTTGATGTTGTAGATCTCCTTTCGATGGCTCCTAGCTCTGACACACACACTTGCTCATGCATGAAGAAAATCAACCACTTTTGATGACCTTGCTGGTGTCTCTAGCTGCTGTAGCGTCAGTACTTCATACAGGCTTTCAACAATTCTCCAATCAATCTCTTGCTAGTTTGCTTCTAACCTTTTCCATGATCCTTCTTCTTAATATATAGAAGAAGATAGATTAGTTACTTGGATAGGAAATGATCCCAAGATATCAGGAAAACCAGTACTTAGCTAACCATTCGAATGCCAACTCACCCTTCTAGAAGATTCCCTTCTAGAAGGTTCGAGATTTTATCTTTTTCTTTCCTTTAGAAGATGTTCACACCCTGATAGTTAGGTACAATGTGAACCCCTCGCACCCCAGCTTAATGCAGCCTGCGAGAATCAGGCATTCTCGCAGGAAACTATATAGGTAGCCTGCGAACATCCCTTAAAAGTATGATTTCTGGAAGCAGACAAATGTAACTTTTCTCAGGAAAGTGTTCTTAGTGAAGAGCTTGATTTTCCATCATCATAACATCATCATGATGACCAAAATTGTGGATAACAATTGTACCTTGAGGGGTGGGTTTTACCATAAGGTTTTCTCTCCTTCCTCACTTTATTTCAGTGTATCTTTTGTATTTGGGTACCTAACATGGCCTCGTTGCTGAGACCCATTCTTTATTTTCACCATAGTGATGTTCAGGGGGGGTGTTAGAGTTACTTCACACACACTTAGGATTTCTTTTTCCTAAGGTTTTTCCTTGTTTATTAGTCATAATTAGTCATTATCCAGTCTCCTATATTTTAGGGGAGAATATTCCACCTAGAGAATACTCTCTTTCAGTTCACGCTTCAGTTTGACTAGTTGAGTTGAGTTTAGATGCTGCATTGGTTTTGTCACCATGCAACATTGGGATCATCACCAACTAATGCGCACTTTCCTTGGGATCATCACCAAACCGACACATTACCCTTGATTTCTTGAGTTAACTCCTCACTATTGTCTGTTTAGTCAGTTAACTGAAGACTAGTTGACTAGTTAACTCAACTAGGTGGAAGTTCACTCCCGTAACTGCCTTAGAGACTATATTAGGTGGCAGTTCACTCCCGTAACTGCTGGTGTGTGTCCAGATCACTCTAGACCACCACTATGGCACATTGTTTCTCCTCCAGTGCGCACTCATTGAGTTATACATAATATATCACGTGTAAATTATTAATTATTCATAACGGTTACTGAAAATTCTTTCATTCTTTCTCTCCTTCTTCTTTCTCCAATTCTCTCTACAAATGTGTGTATTATTGTTTAGCTATATCTATTCAGTGCAGGTTCAACACATTTACACTATCTCTCTCACTGTATATCTAAACTCGTCTTGTTCAATCCTAACAAGCTCTGGGAGGAAGTAAGAGCGATGATGCATATCATCCCATGGCCTATCCGAACCATTCATGGCCTCTATGATTTCTTCATCCGAAGGTAAAGTATAATTGAGGAAATCATGTGAGAAAGATGATGAAGTGGCCCATACGGGACAAAGAACAAGATCCTCCTCGTCTTTCTGCAAGGGGATAGGATCTAGGTCGACAATAGAGTCGAGAACAACCTGATACTCTATCTCTGCTACTGACAGTGGAATTTCCATTCCAATATGTGATTGACCTTCACAAGATAGGGTCCGGGAAGGTAGGGTCAAAGGATCATTTAAACACGAAGTGTGGAAAGGAACGAACCTCATTGACGAAGAAAACCTACTAGACATGGCATATTTATGATGAATTGGTGCCACAAAATAAAAGGTACCCATAAGGGAGGAATACATTCCGACACCAATATCCTCAGTTGTTGGCTGAGAATTGTCGATCATGGAGATCGAAGGTACAACTAATGCATTGGGGATAGCATGCACAAAGGACAACTGATCAATCGTCATGATTTTTCCATCGTGAGGAAAACATAAAGTATGAAAAATAGATGATACGACTGCAGTCATAGCATAAGTCAAGTTACGCCCTAGTAATAAGGTATAGTCAAGGGGTGCATCAAACACCTAGACATCCACCTCCACTATCTTTCCACCTAACTGGACTAGAAAGGTAGGAAGGATACCCTAGGGATGGAAAGAATGACCATCAAGTGTGGTCAACATATTCGAAGATTGAGAGAGGGTTGGAGATCCAATGGCTTTTCAACAGGTTAGGGACATCACACACATTGCAATGCCTTCATCGATAACAACACGTTTGATGGTATACTTTGAGTAATCCACATGGATTTGAAAGGCCACATTTTAATGCAAGTGAGGCTTCACATCTATGACGTCAAACTTGATAACCTTAGAGCCACAGGGGTCTAGAGTTGCTAACACATATAACAAGGCATTCCTCTGTGAAGGACACGCCTGGAGTACCTCCAAAGATGACATCGTGCACAGGGTTTGACCCAGATCCTCTAGCATTAGGGTTGTGGGTAGAGCATTTGATTACTCCTTTTAGAAAATAAGGTAGAGACTCTGGCTTTTCGATCTATAAAGACATATCCGGAGGAGGGGGAGACTCTAGACCTGGAATAACTCATGAAGAAATGTAATTGTGAGACTGAGTGGCTACATTAATATGAGACTTGCCATATTTATGCATAAACGGTCACCGTAAAGCACCGGTGGGTTTTAACTCCCACTCACCGCATTTACGACATTAGAGGAGCTCAAGGCCATGTGCTGATTATGCAGAAAAGAGTTAGTCAGCACAATGGGTGGTAGAGATAAAATCCTCGTAACTTCCTGGAGTTTGGGGCACAAGTGGGTAAGGTGATCATCAGTACAAATCTTACAAGGGAATTTCACCTTTCGCTTCTCTTTCTTGCCCTCACCAACATTAAACTTCAATCTATCATTGTTGGTGTTGTCCTTGGGTTTATTATCATTATTCCTCCCACTCTTACGATTGTTACCGCGTCCTTTCCTTTTAGTCCCTCCTGGTTTCTGGTAACCATTCAGGTTGGTCGACGACTGCACAGAATGCACATCCGCCGACTGAGTGGGAGTGGAGAAAACAAACAAAGATTTTCCTCCTACAGACTGGCTTAGAGACAACTTTTTCAACTGGCTTGTCACCAAGTCTGTAGATTTAGCATTTGCGGATCCTATAATGCCATCAACATGAGGTATGGGCTTTTGTCTAGGTTCGTAGTTTGACCTCGGTGCATTAGGAAGAATTTCGTATAACATCCCAGACTTAGCATATATGAGATCTAACTATTGGGCTTTAAAAATCGCTTGTTCTTCAGATGTTACCCTAGATGTTGAAACATCCTTCGAAATATAAGGCAGTAAAGACTTAAGAAACCATTCCAACAGGAACTTTGGAGGAATGTAAGATTTGATCAACCTCTTCTGTCTATGCCACTCTTGGATGTGATCCAAGATATGGGTGGCTTTTTCCTAACGAAGGGCCAACATAAGTTCTATGACGACATCGTAATGAACCAACAATTGGAAGTGGTTGAGGAAAACTAAAACCATATGATTAAAATTCCCATGCATCCCCCCTGTTATCTCTATGTACCATTTCAATGCAACCCCCATGAGGGTGCGTTGAAACAATATTAAACGAATAGAATCGTCGTTAAGGGAATTGGAAGAGCACCAAATATGGAAAGTAGTGACGTGATCACCAAGATCCTCACCATTCTTGCCTTCAAATTTTGAAATATTTGAAGGAAACTTGGTGGGGACGAGGGGCCATATCGGGTCATGACGCACCAGGTCATTCATCAATCTTGATAAGTCTGGAAAATTGAGCGTGGCAATAAAAGGGAGACAGGGTTGTGAAATCTAGCTCCAAGCTCCTCAGAAAGATTGATGTTGGGGAATCGCAGTCCATCTAGGGTTCTGGTACGCACCATGGCCCTGTTTGGGGTTGTAAAACCCCCCTCCAAACTGATTTTTAAGGGGTTGGTTGGGCACCATTCCAGTAGGAATGTTATAATGAGGGTTGTAAATATTTCCCCCAGCCAGAGTAGCTCTAGGTTGGGGGTTTCCCAGAGTATGAAACTGACCTCCTCCAGGTGGAAATCTAGAGGATAGAGGTGGATTAGTCATGCCAAACATGTTGGTCAGAATCGGTGTGGAGGTGGCAGGTGTAAAGGATGGAACATAAGCAACAACTTGTCCACCTGGTTGATTACTCCATCCAGGAGCATTAAGACTAGGATTAGACCCAGGGTGAAAAGGATGTAGGCTTCCAACCGTAGGAGTCATTTTGGGAATATGAGCACCACCAAATGAGAGTGTAATATGCGGAGGAGCCATGCCCCCAATTCCAATACTAGGATTCAGATTAGATGCTGGAATGGAGGATGAAAATTGTGATGTCAAATTTGGCATACCATAAGAGAAAGAGCTAGAGGCCGAAGGGATGAGTATAGGTTGAGTATAGGGTTCATTACTATAGGTTGAGTATTTACTACAGGCCAGACATGAGTGATGATTGGGACCTCCGACACTACAACCGTAGTGGTCAAAGGCGTAGAAGGAGTTCCATTAACTATGGTAGGTATGGGAGTTGAAGGATGCCTAATATCTTTCTGACTTGACTCAGTACTCATACTTGTATGATCACAAGTCTCGTAGGTGGAGGTGTGTGTACCACATTTGATAACTTTACTCCTTTTAGAGGGAAAAGAATCAAGATGTAGTGGTAACTTCAAAAAATGATGAGACCTGCGAGGAAGTTGATCTGGCTCCACGATGACTCAAGACTTGAGATATAAAAACAAATCCTAAGGCCAACTAACAATCAAAGAACACACCAAAATTTTAAAAAAAAGGGCCAATATGCACACAAACATGATAAAGTGGTTGAAAGGGTTGTCCCTCCCTAAAGTAGGTATGCTTCGCCCAGGAGGGGCCTGAGACTCCCTTCAAAATATTGGAGGTATTAGAATCAGTTATAAGGGCCCACATGGGATTAACAACGTAGTCGGTCAGATCCCCCCAGAGAGGTAATCCTTTATAAAGGTTGTGTGTTGTTTGACCCTTATTTGACTCAGAGTATCTAAAAAATAACCCTTGTAAGTAACCTATGTGGCTACCTATGTCAAGCAACTAAAGCTACCATGTTATAACCAATGCATAGGCGAACAATTGTAAGTCAGGTCCACCATATGGGCAGGGTAACAAAGCCCGAAATCTTGAAAGCACTGCCTCTCACAGAGGTAAAGGTTATAGCAAGACCCCCATATAGGAATAGATCCCCATAAATATCTCTGACGCTAAGGAGGTATTGGAGGGATATCTCCACAACCAACTTTGCGTGATCTCATGCTTAAATCCAGTGTGAGTGGAGCCTCCTGACGTCACCAATTATCCAATGGATTTTACCACTCCCTTAGTCAGACACATAAGTTGATTTTAATAGCCTTGGAGAAGTTTATTCACAAAATCCTATTACAAGGCTCTAAATCTTAAGCTAGTTTTTGCACCCTGAAAAATAAAATCGTTTCTAATCAATTTTAAATTTATCAACGTTACTTTTAGTGGCTTTGTTTACTCAAAAGACGTGGTCATGAAACTGATGATGTTATGACTCAACAAGTAAAAGAAATGAATATGGATATAATGCAAAGTCCTAAATTCAATTCTCAATAAATGGTAAGCTTTTCAAAAATGCAAATTTCAATTCAACTTTACAATTTCAAATAAGATGCAATCTTTCCATACATGTATCAAGATCAATAATAAGAACCCAAAAGATCAAATGACAACATGCAAACTGTATATATTTTTTTCATTTTCAATATAAAGAAATGAAAATGCAAGGATTGAACAACAACTTTATATATAAAACCTACTGTAAGCAAAAAGAGACAAACCAAGTAGGATATCAAGAAGCAAACACCCAACCCAAGATGCAAGGACAACCAATGAAAAATATGATGAGAAAGAAAAATTGCCCAAAAATTCAACCAAAGAAAGGTTTCCTATAACTCTACAGGCACTTCAAAGTGATGACAAAGACCCAAGAAGACTCAACAACCATCAAAACTTACCCAACACACACCAAAATCAACAATCAAGCAAACAAGGATGATGTACGTGACTATTCAGGAGAAAACCACATATGTACACTCCCTATAGAACGACAACTCACGTATGTACGCATTTGTTGAGGGAAAAATCACGTATATGTATTGAAACACTTCCAGGTTCAGGATAGGGCCAAGAAACTCAGATTCCAAATGAAAATAGGCTGTCAAGCAATCAGACGACAATAAAACTCAAGCTAACCAAGAGCAATCAAAGGAGAAAAACACTCCAAACCCCGAAAAGAAGATCCTTCCTCAGTATGGTCACCAATTTCGTTATGAGGAAAATCACTCTATGGCATGGGGTAAACCATAGCAGACAAAATGACTGCATAAATCAACTCTAGTCTCAAGTATGCCATGTAAACAAATATGCTAACAAGACAAGACAATAAAACCACCATTGAGCACTCGACTCAAAGCTATACACCTACAACTTGTCCTCAACAACCAAGATACACAATCATATGGTGATAATATATACAGTTAGCACATATAATATCATAATCCATGAATATTCATACAAATATGCCCATGGAATAGCAATTCAAATATTTGCAAGACATTAATTGGACAAAAAAATAGTATTTCTATTAAAATATGATCAACATAAGTGTATGAATGACAAACTTTCGTGTCGGCACGTCTCAGAATTGAGAAATTAAGTCCCTTCCAGCTGGGCATCCACCAATTCAATCCTCCACCAAAGGCAATCTCATATAAGAGAGACAATGAGGTTCTCTATCAAAGAAGGAAGAGCTTGGGGGCTGAACAATGTGTTTAGACTTAAAAGGACAAAGGGATGCATACTCAATATGAAGTGAATAATTTCTCCAGAGTAACTTTGCTCTCAAATTTGAATTCTTCTCTCTTCTCCACATCTTGGATATGGCCCATTTATAGCCTTCAAATTGAACTGAAGGGTTGATTCAAAAGGTTTCCAGTATATTGAAGGTCAAGGATCATGGGTCTCATGATGTGACATGGAAACCCAACACCATTTTTTAATTTTGGGCACAAAACTCGATGTACACGGGCTGTAATGGTGCAACCTACGTATACACATGTTGTATAGCTGTTAGGGTGTGTATATGTGAAAAAATACAATTTTTAGCTCTGGAAATTTCAAAAAGGGACTTCATGTTTGCATAGGGAAATGGAAAAGGCCTTCTGAGCAAGTTGCATGGGGTGAGGAAAATCTTGTTGTAACAGTAGTGCCTGGTTTGTTATAACTTACTTTGGGCCTGCAAATACTAGAGCGATTGGTTATATATGTGGATGATGGTCTCCTTTCCCATAAAATAGTGCTTCCACTTTTTGATAGCTTGTACCAGGGCATAGAGCTCCTTGTCATAGGTTGGGTATTTGAGGACCACCCCATGAAATACTTCAGAATGATATCAAATAGGCCTTCCTCCTTGCATCATGATTTCTCCCATGGCATACCCACTCACATCTATCTCCACTTTGAAGGGATTCTACAAGTTTGGTAGTGCGAGCAATGGTGCTTGAATGATCTTTATTTTCAACTCATGAAGTACCTTCTGTTGATTCTTCCCCCACAAGAAACTCTTATTGATCATTGTTATTATGTGGAGTGGTGAAAGTATTGCTGAAAATAAAGCTATGAACTTCCACAAACAATGTGTTTCCCCAACAAAGCTCCTAACTATGTGAAATTTGTAGGAACTGGCCATTTCATGATGGCCTCCATCTTGGTGGGATCTATATTGAGATTGCCTCCATCGATCACATACCCCAGATACACCAAAGGTTGTTGGACAAACTGCATTTCTTGAGATTGGATACCAACTGGTGCTTCTTCAGGGTCTCTAAAACCTACATAAGATGTGAGATGTGCTCCTCCCAGGTAGCACTATAAACCAATATATCATCCAAATAGACAATAACAAATGAATCTAAATAAGGGCATAAAACATAATTCATCAGTCTCATAAATGTAGTCAGTGCGTTGCATAATTCAAATGGTATAACTAACCACTCATACAAAACCATGTCTTTTCTTGAAGGTAGTCTTCCATGCATCTTCTTCTTTGACTCGTACCTGGTGATATCCTGATTTCAAATCCAGCTTAGTGAAGTACTTGGCATGTTGGAGTTGGTCCAATAGATCATTGATCCTGGGAAAAGGGTATCGATTCTTCAGTGTAATCTCGTTCAATGCCTTGTAGTCGATACACAATATCCAAGTCCCATCCTTCTTGGACACAATTATGATGGGTGACCCACAAGGTGAGCTACTTGGTCAAATCTCACACTGCTCCAAAAACTTGCAACTTCTTCTTTACTTCATTTGCTTCTAGAAAAGACTGTATGTACAACCCAATATTCGACAAGGAGGAGTCTAGTAATAATTGGATTTCATGCTCCACTTTCCTCTTAGGTGGTATCCCTTTAAGCTCATGGAACACTCCTTTGTATGTTGAAAGCAACTTATCCAACTGGTGTTTCTTATTTCTAGTACACCCTTCCATGGATTTCTTTAATTTTAACGACTCTTCACCATACTGATTTTCTCTTAGAAAAAGTAAAACATATTTTTTGCTAGAACTAATCAATTTCTTAGCTTTATTATCACTTACCAGTGAAAGTTTTTATTTGTCTTTGTGTGCATTGATGATGAAGTACTTTCCATCCTTGATTAGTCGATACTGGTTGGTTCTTCGAATGAATATTGCATCCCTCATATACATGTAAGGGCTTCCAAACACTACTCCACATACATCAAGGGGTACTACATCCAATTCCACGTCATCAATAAAATTAACACTAATAAAAAATTTAATCTTACACTATTTTGTTACGTTTATATCTTCATCCTTGTTTACCCAACCCAATGGATAAGGATTAGGATGATCATGAACCTCCAATCCAAGCTTGCTAACTAGATCCACTACTATGAGATTAGCCTGTGAGCCAAAGCTGAATAGAGCGTCTATCTTGGTCTTCTTAACTTGAAACCTGATGTGGAAGATCTTGGTCATCTCCTTCTCTTCCTAGTGATGAAGGCTACTCAGATTCACCTCCTTCTACATATATGTGTAGATAATATTTTCATCCACATCTGATCTAGTTTCAACCTGATTGCTCGAATATATGGCTAGAATGTTCTTTTTCTTTCTGTCCTTCTCATGGTTCTTCAGGTTCAACTATGGATGTAGTTTCAAACATTTTTCCTTAATGTGACCATCAATGTTGCAATGATTGCAATGGTCGCTAGGATCTTTAATCTGATGTGTAGTGGTTGTATTCTTATATTTCCCCCCTTTCCACTTCGTTTTCCCCTCCTTGGAAGCTCCCTCGTGCTCTTTCTTCTTCGAACCACTTGGTTTTCCTTTCTTTTGGCCTATTTTTTATAGGTATTGTGCTTGTACACATGCCTCATCCACTGTTCTTGGCTGGAAGAGAATCACATACTTTTGAAGATGACTATGTAAACCCCCAGATACTTGAGGAGTACATCTGGGTTCTTGGGAGAGATACCCAACATGATGGCCATCTTTTTGAACTTAGTGGTGTACTCCTGTACACTCTGCCCTTGGCTCTACCTGAAGTAGTGCCACCAGATCCATTGGTCCTCTACATACCCCATAGGGTAGAATTGAGACTTGATGTAATGCCCCATATTTTGGCCTTAGTCAGTTAGAACTTTGATTTTTCTCATCATAGTAATTCATTACTTAGTAACTATTTGGACCCAGTGAAACTGATATAGAAATGTGAGAGGTGTACATATAGAGCTATTTATGTGTTGCATAATATTATTTTTACTGTCATATGTTCATGATGTTGATCATAATGTGATTTGGTTAAACATGTCAACATACACTTATTAATTGAACGCTAATATAGATATGGATTATTACATGAAATCGTGATGTATATTTGCGGATATGAGTTATTGGTGAACTAACCTATAGGTTGATGAGCTATGTGATAGTTAAATGACTGTAGTGCCGAGGTAACTTGGATGTCGTAGACATAAAAAAATATAGCATATACTATACGTTTCACTTATTATTTAGTTTATGATTCGAAATATTGCTATGATTTGTGGTAAGTGTGGTTTTGATAGGACACATAGATTGCCCATAGTGGTTGTTTGATGATGTGACTCTAAAAACAGTAGTAGCACATTATAGCTTGATTTAGGGTGTTGACCCTAGTTCTATGAGGAGGGGTGGAGGTATTTCCCATCATTTATCCTCCAAAACCTAGAGTCGTGGGAGGGTTGTGTGAACTCACGCTTCCCTAGACGTGTGATGGAAACTGCTAGTTTCTTGTTAGGGAAGCTTGGTAGAGATGTATGACACTTCCATTTACGAGTTCTATCTGGAGTTAGGTCAATATAGTTGACGCTCCAGCTTAGTCCAACAAAGGAAATGATAGGATGGAAGATGGAAGTAGGCCAGGAAGGAAGGATGCTTCAATGTTAGTTGATAATATTGATTGGAGCTTAGATGTGCCACTGTTGTTTACTCACTTGGTACCTCCCATGTTTAAAACCTTATTCTACTTACCTTTTGATATTTTAAGTGTGATAATCAATTATTGATGAATTATTGTAATTTTATTTGTTAAGATTATTAAATGATGCATTTACTTGATTTGTTGTCTTGCATGTCTCGATGTCATAAAAAAGGAACTATGCATTAGAGGCAGTGGTTGTTTATCGTTAGTACATGTATAAGATATGTGTTCACTAGCTACACACACATACCCTGCACACATGCACTAGTAGAATTAATTAATGTGTTAATTATTTAACTAGATTAATAACTATTTAATTGAATGGTTTAATGACTATGTAAATTATATTGCATATAAAAATATCTAGTAGCATTAAATATTTCTCTTGACTTTCATTGATGGTTGGTATGATGAATTAAATGAGTATGGTGGGTTGTCATGTACATTTTGGGGAAAATTGTCAAGTTTCATTTATAAGCTAGCATGAGAAGAAATACTTTGCATTTTATTTATGGTTATTTTATGTAAGTCGTTTATATTTTAGTATATTTTAACTTTTCCCAAAAATCTAGATAAGGGAGGTTGATGGCTAATAATGAGGGTGGTTGAGGATACTTGGGGAAGGGGGGTATGGAAACTTGATAAATAAGATAAGTGGTCATGAGGGGGGTTGAGAGGTTGGACAATTCTTGGAAGATATAATTCTTGTGAGTCTTCTTAGAGCATAAGTTATTTATTTTTCTTGGAGTCACGAGCACAGAGGGCCAAGAAACCAAAAGGTTTCTTGGAGCTAGGAATCTGGCTAGGCTCCTAGTTCACTGGGAGGATTCTTTTGTTTCACTATGGGAAAGTCGAAAAATAATGCTTGGAATCATCTTCCTACTACGAGCATAACTACATTGCAAATGGCCATCTTCAACAGACTAGGGAGGAGGTATTTTACTTGTCATATTTTGTTAGTATGTATTTGTTATGTTTATAAAATTTTACATAAAAACAAAAATATTTTTTTTATATCAAATATCTCAACGCATATGTGTATAAATTATCACTTATTAATTCATAGCATCTCGTGAGAGGCCTTACATTTGGTATCAAAGCTTAGGCTCAAACACTAGTGCCAAAAAGGGCCATCATCTTTATGTGAACTAATCTAAACAAATATTAAAGTGATTGCTACAACCATGCACAAAACTTTGTCCAAGCCCTGTGTTAAACCCATGTATCTAATGGCAGCTTTGGTATGGGTGAATAAAGATCAAAATAATAAATGTGTGATTATATGATGATATGCATGTGTAGCTAGCTAGATTAGAAGATGCCAATGAGTGCAAAAGTAGTTAATTGAAAATATGTATTTATTAAAAATAAAATAAAATTAATTAACAAATTATTATATGAAATGGGAAGTAATTTATAAGTAGATAAAATAGATGGAAATGATAATGTTAATGAATAGTAATGTATTATATAATATGCTAAATGTATATTTTAACATCCAGGCTCTCCATCTAGCAATTTAGTTTTTAGTTCTCAATACCTCAACAAAACGAGGAGAGTGTTATCAAAGCCCATACAAAAATCATCTGTAATAAAAAATACATTACAAAACTCCCTTTCTTTCCCCCTTGGAAAATCCGTTAGTTTATCTCAGTCTTTGGTGGAAAAAGATTTTGAGAGGAAGACATATTATTGTTGCTAGAGTGCAACCCATTCAAGTGGTTGTCTTCTTTTGATAAAAATCTAATCTTTCTAGGAAAACCAGAAGAATGCTTTCTTATTCCAATATCCAATATTTCTAGGAAAGCTAGAATACTGCTCTCATATTCCAACACATACATTTGACTGGCTAACGCTAAAACATGGATCCCATTATATATTAGTCTCTGGTCCAACATATTTCTTGAAGAAGCCTCTATCCTTTGATTTAGCACTTCCATATTTTTCACCTTGTGACCCCTTATAGAGGAATGAGGCAGCAAAGGTTTCCCAACTACCAGAGGTCGAGTAAGTGGAAGCAAAGGAAGGAGATGGAAAAAATACATGATTAATCAATATGAATTCTCAATCCTTGAAAAGGAAAAGACAGTACCAGGTGCTTCAATAAAATAAACAGGTTGAAGAGAGGAAGATTCTTTTGATATTGTTTAATAGAAAACAAAGATAAAGATTTATCTCTAGAAACAAAGAAGATAGAATGGAAAAGACCGAAATCCTTTAAATCTATTAAAGGATCGATATTCCACGTTTCATTGAGATAACCCTAACAAAATACATACAACACTATATAAAAAAAGCATTCAATGCAAAGAACGATTTGAATCCCAGTTTGTCATTTACAACACAGTGAGTTGGTGATCCCATTCAATTATGTGAGCACGAAGGGAACTGAGTCTTAATTAGTGGGGACTCCATTCATCCAGAGGTAGACGAGGGAAGGGACCCATTGGGATTGGAGTCTTTATCCTATGCATAGATGCACAGATCCATCCATACAAGAAAGATATCCATACCAATCTGTGAGCATAGAGATATATTTTCGCTGGGAAACTGTTTTAATTGATTTCTCATAAAAAAATTGAGAAATCACAACAAATATATTCATTTGAGCGAGCATATGTTTCTAAACTATTAATTTTTCTTTGCCAATATGTATTATCTCTGCACATGAGCATCACACCCTCCTTATTTTGGCCCACAATGGATCGATAATTTGTACCACTCACTATGTCAGTAGAAAGAATAGATGTGATTTGTAAATGAAGGATTCATGTGGCAGGATTGATTTAATGGGTGCTCGACATCCTGTCATATGGAGGAAAAGAAAACATATAAGATACTCCAATGATACTAAATAAACCTTGGATTTGAATTACTAACAAGAAAATGATACATGTCATTGACAATCTCCTTATTTCAATTAAATCCTATTGAAACACATAATTTATGATGACAAAAGAACCTTTGGTTTACCAACATAAATAACTGGATGTCTTTGAACTCTTTGAAATATTAGGTAGGGAGGTAAATCATGGGATCCATGCATACTCATTTTTTTATGCTTAGACACCATACAAAGTTACCAACTTAACGATATATGTGACCTCAAAATGAGAACTCTAGCCCCAAAACCCATATTTTTGCATAAAAAACATGAAAATCAACCTCCAAATCAAAAAGTGGTGCTATTGGTAGCACCATTTTTTCAAACGGGGTCAAAACTACAACATTTTCAAGCATGGCCTTCAAAACTCATACAGTAGCCCAGGAAAACCTTAAAATCGACACCTAAATAAAAAAATGATGTTACATAAAGAAAAATGTTCTTTTCAAAGCGTTAAAATTATAGATAATTTGAAGTCATTTGAAATCGTATTTTTAGCCGTTGGTACCGTTAAAACCAAAACCTCAAAATGAACCATCAAATTGAAAAGTACTGCTATCGGTAGCACCCATTTTGAAATTGGGGTATTAAAATGACACATTTGTTTAAAGTGGTAAAATACATCATCATTACTATAAACAAAATCATAAAATCAACCCTTAAATGCTTACTTTTTAAATCTTAGTTTATCACTCCAAGCACAAGATAATACATAATGCCATGAAAACAATGTACATTTAAAAATATATATTCAAAACCCAAAATTGAAAAAAAAAACCATTAAAA